>PVKU01014403.1:0-23268 GCA_004027475.1 Anoura caudifer
CCAATATGTACAGGTTTCGGGTTTGATTTCTGGTCAGGGCACTGGCTGGATGCATAAATAGGTGAAACCACAAGTCAATGTTTCTCTCCCTTTCTTTCTCTCTCTAAAACCAATAAATAAAAATGTTAACATTGTTTAGTACTCTAAAGCAAAATATGAAAGTTATTAGCAAATTTCAAAATTATAAACCAACATTATTTAACAACAAAACATTTAATTAAACATTTTGTAGATGTAATTAAATTCAATGAATTATAAAAGTCAAACTATCTGCAGTTCTAGCATTCAACGTTTACCTCATGGACAATGTAAAGAATCTGTATTTTGTCTCATATGTGTTATATTTAGACCCTCATGCACACAAATTAAAGAATAATATGAGCTGTTTATAGTTGCAAAATACTCCTGAGCTGTCTTATGCAACTGCTGGCAGTACTGTGCTAATTTGTGAGGAATTCCTGTAGCTACAGGAATCAGCTACAGGAATTCCTGAGCTGATTTTTGGAGGTTCAGACTGGAACAGGAATAAGACCAAGAACGTGGGCAACTGATACTATTGGAGATCCTGGTTGTGCAAGAATCTACAAAAGACAAGGTTCGAGTGACAAATGCATACAAGTATGAGCTTACGTGCCTCCCACCATTCCTAAACCCCGAAGCATAATTTGTTTCCACTGGCAGCAGTGCAGCCCACAGACCTCTGGCGCTGAGGTGCAATCGCCCTTTGCTTCCATGATACAGGACCGAGAAAGCCTGTGCCCAGGGCCTGGGTGTGGGAGGAGGCCCTCTAAAGTACCCGCGCGCTCGCCTGGGTCTGCGGAAGGAACCACATCAAACAATGCTGCAAGTGAGTGAAAACAAACAAAACCTGTGCGAATGTCTGCGTAGAGCATGTTTTCAACTGTTTCTATATTTGTTTTTAGAGTTTTCACCAATTTTCATTCATTTCTGACTTGTATTTAATTTGCATAAAATTAAATGGCTCCTTCTGCATACCACAATTTTTAATCCTCTTCCGTAAAGAACACACAAAATTGCCATGTTCCATGATTTGCTCTTTTCAGAATTCATATTCTTTGTTTCTTTTATGCAATATGTTGCTCTTTGGCACAGAGCCAAATCTCTAGGCTTCCCTCCAATTAAGCCTTATAAAAAGACAATCACCAGCTCACTGGGGAGGGAGCGTTAATTTACAACAGCCAAGTAGAAAAAGGGTTTACTTACTATAGCTGCAGCTCCAGGAAGGTGGTAACCGTGTGCTCTCAGGAAACCCTCCTTTTGTAATGAAAGTGTAGACATCTTTATGAAGCACATTGGATGGCACTTAGGGTCAGGGGATCTGGGCCCGGAGCTGGCACTTCACTTCTCCGAACTTCAGTGCTCTCGTTTAGGAAATGGGGATAATGATTGAGCTGTCATGAGCATCAGTGAGATAATAAGCACCCGAGAGCGTTTTGTGGGTGCATCCTATTAAGTTCAGCTACTTGGGTTCATTTTTATAATTTCCCTGCACTGTGCTAATATGGCACTGTAGTACTTCCTGAGCTGGTCTCAGTTATATATATATATATATATATATATATATATATATATATTCTATATATAATATATTATATAATATATTCTATATATAATATATTATATATTTAATATATTATATAATATAGAATATATTCTATATATATTCTATATATAGAATATATATAGAATATATAATATATACAAAATAGAATATATATATTCTATTGTTATCATCCTATGCTGCCCAGCAAGTGCTCCCAAGATTAATGTCCATGTTTCAAAAGAGGTTTTTTAGAAATGTTAAAGGACAGGGTTGATTTGAAGGATGTAGTTATATGATGGATTTGGGAAAATGTTTGAATCCTGAAATTAAGGTCAGATGATACCCGGAACTGGTGGGCAAATTTGCCAGGAAATTTAGGGAGGTTTCCAGACACAGAAGCAGCAGGCACTGGGCCTTGCTCATAGTTTTATTATTCAGCTTGGGCTGCGTAACAAAACATCACAGACTAGTTGGCTTGAACAACAGAAGTTTATTTTTTCCCAGTCTAGATGCTAGAAATCCAAAATCAAGGCGCTGTCACGTGTGGTTTCTTCCGATGCCTCTCTCTTTGTCCTTCCCTTGCAGGCAGCTGCCTTCTTACTGTCTCCTCACAGGGCTGACCCTCTGGGCACACCCATCCCTGAGATCTCTCTCTGTGTCCAAATTTCCTCTTCTTATAAGGACAGCAGTCAGACTGGAGTGTGGCCTCGCCCTAACAGCTTCATTTTTAACTTAATTACCTCTTTAAAGGACTTACCTCCGAACAGAGCTACATTTTTGAGGTACTGGAGTTAGGACTTTAACATGAATTTTGGGGGCACGCAATTCAGCCCACAACACCCATCAACATTTAAATCAGAGGACAGTGCAGGTACTGAGTTTGGTCCAGAACAAGAACTATGACATACCTAGCTTTCCGTGAATGGCTGCAAACCTATGAATTTTTGCCCCCCACCCCCAACACCAAGCACATAATAATGAACATTGTAACCAGTTGCGTAAACCTGGGAGCTCTCACCTGGGAGCCTGAGTTTCACCTGACACAGTTCATGCTTCATTTGCTCATGTATTTATTCAACCAGCACTTCCTGGGCACCAGTCACATGCAGACAATTCTAAGGCATCTTGGCCTGTGACCTTGAGATGTTCATGGTCTGCAATGAAAAACAGACACATACATAAGTAGATGTGATGCTATGTGATGGGTATAAGATGCCAAGTCTGCACCAGATTCAGTGGTGGTGTGGGCTGATCCACATGGCTGTGGGCTGAGTTCCTTAGGAATGTGTAGTGACGTTAATAACAGTAAGTGGCTATAGGATCTTTATTATGTGGCAGACTTGGTCTTACATGCTTTAATTGTGCTAGCTCAATAACCACAACTCTGAGGTTATTGAGCTTTTATGACAACCCTGGGAGGGAGTATTTTTAGTTCCATCTACTGCTGTGGAAACAAGGGCCTAGGGAGCTTGATACAAATTTTCTCTGAAAAACATATGTCGAAGCCCTAACCTCCAACTGATGCTATTGGAGGGTAGGGCCTTTGAGAGGTAATTAGGTTTAGATGAGGGTGGTGTTCTCGTGAAGGGATTAGTGTCCTATGAGAAGACAAGAGATTTGAGAGCTCCCCCTCTTTCCCTCCATGGACACAGAAGAAAGACCATGTGATCATAGTGAGAAGGCCTCTGTCCAGAAGCCAGGAAGAGGGCCCCCACCAGGAGCTGAAACTGCTGGCCCCCTGATCTTGGATTTCCCAGCCTCTGGAACTGTGAGAAACACACGTCTGCTGTTTCAGCAGTCGATGCTTAAACCCCAGTCGATGGTGTTTCGCTGTGGCAGTCCAAACTGGTTAGGACAGAACTGACAGAATTTACCCCAGATCTCATGGTCCTAAGTGACAGAGTTGGGATTTGAAACCATGTTGGCGTAAATCTCCACAGAAGCGAGGCATGGAGAAACAAGGGGGGAGGCAAGGAGGGATGTAGAGCTGGCTTATACTTAGCCCCTCTGTGCCTGAGTCCTCATCTGTCAGGTGGTGATGAGAGCAACAGCATGCCCTTCCTGTGGTTGCAAAGTGCTGGAACAGCATCTGACACACAGCAGAGGCTGTGCGCGGGCTCGCTGCTGTCAGGTCATCGACGGATCTGAAGGCTGTAGGGAGCTCAGTTAGGAGATTGTTGCTATGATCCAGGTGAGTGATAATAAGGGTCAGACTTACAGAGGGGCAATGGGGATGGATACAAAGCTGAAGAATTTGGGAGTTAATCACCACAGGAAGTAAGCATTGGTGGGTGGAATGCAGTGGGTGACAGAGAGAGGTCTCCAGTTGGCTTGGGTGACATAGAGACATTAACCGAAAGTGACTAACACAACTTGTAGGCACTGTGCTAAATGTCTCTCCTTCCCTATGTAGCCAGAGCCTCACCCAGCCTGATTATTCTTTCGTAACATTTATCGCACCACCTGATGTGTGTGTGTGTGTGTGTGTGTATGTGTGTATTCACGTATTTTCTAAGTAGCTGGGGACTATAGCCTAGACAATCTGACCCATTAAAAATGCCATCACAGAGATAGGCAGCTGGGCTCGGCCAGAGCATCTGGCTCCTGGTGACCTGTGGATGAGGTCCAGGAATAGTGACATCATGACACCAGGCTTAGGAGATAAGGAACTGCCTGAGGGGTTGGATGACACATCTGCAGTGCTGAGTGTGTCACCACCACAGGGGCCAACTGGCCCTGCGAGGAGTTCCCAGGGATTTAAGGAAAATGGCAGTAGATCTCAGGTGAGCTGCAACGTCTGGAAGGCAGCCAAGAAAACAGACCGTGCGTTAGAGCAGCAGATGCTTTAGAGGCAGGTGCAGCGCAAACGAAGGCAACTTAGCCCCCGGGCCTCGTACCTTCTTGGGGAGGAGGAAAAGAGGAGGAACCCCCAAAGACTGAGCGTTCCTTCCTTCCAGGGGGCGGAATGAAGCCTAGGGAGGCTGCTCTATGCAGGAAGGGACTGAGCTACCTTTAATTGGCTCACCCACTCCCCATCTGTGGGGGTGGGCTCCCAAGCACTCCCAGAAGAATAAAGAAAGCTGCACATCCTCCCAATATGGGCCACACATTCCCTGAACACACACAGTGTAACAGTGTCCCCCATTTGGGTTGTCTTTCTCCTCTCATGATGTCTGTATGTTTTCTGCAAACGGAGTCCCGGAGGCATCCAGCGCCTTTCTGGCGGTTCACTGGGTGACTGTGTTAATGACGCTCTTTGGATTGCAAGGAACAGAGGATCACCCGGGATTCCTCCAGGGAAAGGGGTTGTTACAGGTTAGATTTCCAGGGAGGCAGACTCAGAGGTGGTTTAGTGTGCAGGACGGCTATTACGGAGTGCCCTTGGATTAACTCCTGTTGAAGCGCAGCAAGGAAGTGAGATTGGGTGGAGGGACAAGTCAAGCTGTGGCAGCCTCAGGCCCCAGGACACCCAGGGGAACTCTGGAGCTGGGGCCCCGGCAAGATGGGCTGGCATGGCCACCGGAAGGTGAGGCGTCTCTCTGCAGCTGAGACAGTACTGAAGGGCCTGCCACTGTCTGCTGCCAGAGGCCCCCCAGAACTCACGTTCTCCCCACTCCCCCTGCCTTCCTGACTCCCATGCTCCCCTCTTAGACACTGTCTGACTCCCCTGGGCATCACCTGGGTGGTCCTTGCCATGTTCTCTAACCAGGTTCTGCAGGAGCTGATTGTGTTGACCTGGGCCCGAGATTCCCAAACTGTCCCACTGGACACTGGCTCTGTACATGTTACGTGTCTTTCAGAAGGTGGGCAACTCGTACGCACAGGGTCATTGTACTTCTTCACCCTTATTTTGTGTGCATTTAAAAAATCTTCATAATAGAAAATGTAAATAAATATATCTCCTTAAGAAAATGTTAGCGGGTAATGAGAATAGGTGGTATAGGGAAATGGGTGAAAGTTTGGATTCTGAAATTAGAGTGTGTGTGTTTTTGGTAGTGTTTATTCAAGTTCTGGCCGGTGAGGCTCAGTGGGTTAAGCATTGTCCAGTTAAGCCAAAGGGTTTACTCCAAGGACAGATCTGTGTCTACGGAGAAAAGTACGTTTTATAGTCTCCCAGAAATGAGGTATCAGTAAAATTATTTCTTCCAATTCGTTCTTATATACATACATGTGCAAAGGTTTAAAATAATTTTGAGCTTTATACTTGATATTTTTCCATAAAATAACTACCATGGACACGCCAGTCACTGAGTGTCCCCATCCCTGAGAAGTCACCCTACCCCCGATCAGGGGAGCGGAGCTGGCATAGGGAGGTTAAGTTGCCTGCCCATCTGGTAGGAGCTGGATTCAAACTCACACACTCCAGAATCCGGTCAAGACGGCAGAGTAGGTGGATGACGCACTCACCTCCTCCTGTGACCACGTGAAAACTCCAACTAAATTATTGAACAATCAGCCTGGAGAACCAGCTGAGGTCTAGCTGAACAGGAGCCCTATAGCTAAGGATACATCCGGAAGTCACATCCAGACTGGATATATCTCATTTTTGTTATAAATAACATTAATGAACATTCTCTAATGTGAAACTTTGTACCATATTTTATCATATCCTTAAAATAAATTTCTAGGAATAGCATTGAATTAGAGACTATTTTTTAAAAAGATTTTATTTATTAGACAGAGAGGAAGGTAGGGAGGAAGAGAGAGATCGAAACATCAACCAGTTGCCTCTTGCATGCCCCCAACGAGGGACAAGGCCCACAACCCAGGCATGTGCCCTGACCAGGAATCGAACTGGTCAGCGACCGGTTGGTTCAGAGTCCGGTGCTCAGCCCACTGAGCCACACCAGCCAGGGCACAAAGCGCACATTTGCTTGTTCAGTTCCTCCGCGTAAAGCACTTTGCGGGCTCTGCGGTGCTACACATGGGGGCCACATCCCTCAGCCCCTTTCCTGGGTTCTTCACCTTCCGGCCCCTGCTTTCCTTTCTTCTTGTTACTGTTACCTGCCTTCGTCTATGTGTCACCAGAGTGAGTTCTGTGAACACAGCTCACTGTCTCACTTGGCCTCAAGGCCTTTGTCTATCCTGTTTCTTCTCCCTGGAATGGTGTTTTTTGTTGGCTCCTATTCAAATTTCAGTCTCTGTTTAGACAACATTCTACTGGGAAACTCCCCGGCCAGGGTGGCCTTGGCTATGGGCTGTCATGGACGCTTGTTACACACACTCCACCGTTATTAGAGTTTTCTTTTTTTCTGTGTCGCTTAACCCTGACCTGCACATTGGCTTTACCAGGGCAGCTTTTAAAATGCTGATGCTGCCCCCTACCTCCCCGTGAGATTCTGAGTTAACCAAGCAGGTGGCGCCGGGGCGCCGGTAGTTTTCGGGGTTCACCTGGCGATTCTGATGGGCAGCCGGGGCTAAGAACCGCACAGCACTCCACACAGAGCTGCTGGCCCCGGGGGTCCTGTCTGCTATAGGCATCGCTCTACCCCTCCCCCCCACCCCCCGCATTGGGATGCCCAGGGATTTGGTAAACACGTTGACTAAGTGGATGCAGCAGTTTATAGAAGGGATGGAGAAATCATTAAGGACAAAAAGTAATGTGAACCAAACGTACACTGGGCAGCAAGTTAGAGCTCTTGGAAGGCTCTAGAGAACAGTCACTAACCAGTCCTGTGAAAACTTACCTATCACTCAGGTCACTTAAAAAAGATTCCTAGGCTTGTTTACTTCAGATTCATAGTAACAATCCCAGTTAGGTGGCTGGCCCCCCTTTGGATGCCTTCTCCTCCCCCCTTCCCCAGCCTCACCTTGAAGCCAAATGCTACAACGTCAGAGGCCCAAAACCCATTTCTGAAAGACTGGGGCGTGATTTAAATTTTACTATACATTTCCTGAAGTGTTCATTACTTATGAATAGTAAAATGTAATTAAAAATTCCCTGGCCAACTTCTCTGCTTTCCTTCTCCTCCAATAGCCTCCTTCAGTTTCCTTGTCTCTACTCTGCCTGTCCTCCCTTCTCTGGAAAAAAGATTTCTCTAACGTCCGGCAGTTCAGCTCTTTCCCTCTGCTTGCGTGGCCTACATAGTAAGCCGAGCCAGAAGCCGGGTGAAGAGTGACCATTCATGGTTTCTCCAGCGCTCTCCTGGGAGGCCTCAGTTCATCTTGACACAGTATAAAGCCCTTTCGGCTTGGAATCATTCATACAGGCACACATTATACCAGGCTCCCAGGAGCAAGTACCATTCACCCAGTGCTGTGTCAGCCACGGGGTATGTGGGGGGACGGCGAGAGGGGGGGAGTAGGGGAGGAGATGTGCCGGCTCCTCCCTACACAGGCCTGAGGTAAGACCAGTGGAAGCACAGGGATGGACGGCGTAGGGTGCTGGCCAAAGTCACCCCTTGTAGACACACAGTTATTAATGTCCTTTAGCCAAAGACCATCAGGGACACACCTGAAGTTGACTAGTCAGCTTTACTGCTCTTTGTAATGAAGAAGAACTCGTACGTTGGGGAACTGTGGAGGGCCTCAGTATGAGGGTGTTCTGAGGATCTGCTGCAGGATTTTGCCTGAGTTCTCAGGTGATTTTGGAGGAGGTTCAAAGAAGGAGGGCTTTGCTCTGGATTGGGTGTAATTCTGATTGAGAATCTGTGTTAGTTTGCTCGGGCTGCCATAACAAAATACCTCACACTGGGTGGTTTAAACAACAGACATTTATTTTCTCACAGTCCCAGGGGCCAGAAGTCCAAGACCAAGGTGTCAGCAGGTTTGGTTTCTGCTGAGGCCCCTTTCCTTGGCTTGCAGAGGGTTGCTTTCTTGCCGTGTCCTCACATGGTTGTCCCACCATGTCTGAGTGCCCCTGATGTCTTTTTTGTGTCCAGATTTCTTCTTACAAGGACAGCAGTCAGATTGGATTAGTGCCCACCCTAACGGCCCCCTTTAATGTAATCACCGCGCTAAGACCCCATTTAAGAAAAACGGTCCCATTCTGATGTACAAGGTATGGGCTTCAGTGAGTTTCGAGGGACACAGTTCAGCCCATAACAGTATCTTACTACATCTACTCTACCAGGTGGGGGAAATGGTCAAAGCCACAGCAGAGCTGGGTAAAGCAGCAGCTGCCACTCATTAGCCGGGATGGGGTGTGTGGCCCTTTGTGTGGTTCGGACACTGTTATTGTTGGGATGAGATTACGGAGCGGTCTTGTTTTTGTCTTCGCCCATCACAGTCATACAGTGGCCTTGTTGGACGGTGATGTCTGTGAGGTTATTTATGTCCAACAAGAGAACTCTGCAGCAAGTCTTCACTGATAGAGCCAGGCCAGGTCCCAGCTATCGGGAGATGTCTTCTCTTTCTCATAATCTAGGTACAAGCTGTGCTTGTTAAGCAAATGCAGCTTTGGGACAATCACCACACTTTCTAACTTATAAATTTCTGGTGCCAACAAGGGAGTGTGGCAAAACTCCAGTCCCCTTCCAGGAACGCATGGAACCCGAAGCCCTGGAAGTACGAGAAGTAGGTCCTGAGCTGCTCACTTTGAGCACGCAGCCCAAGGACGGAGCCCCGGGTTGGAACATTTGGGAATTCCTTGGCACCCCACTTTGTCCAGTGTATTAGTTTTCTGTTGCTGCGTGACAAGTTACCACAAACTCAGTGGCTTAAACCAGCACACGTTTATTGTCTCATCGATTCTCTGGGTCTGGAGTTCAGGCATGGCTTAACTGGTCCCTCCTTAGGGTAACATGAGGCTGCACTCAAGGTGTTTCCCAGGACTGTTTTCTCACAAGAAGTTTCGCTGGGAAAGAATCTTCTGAGTTTGCTCAGGTTGTGGCAGAATTCATTTCCTCATCGTTGTAGGACTCCTGGCAACTTGCTTATCAAAAGCTGCAACAGAGAGAGAGTCCAGCGAGAACAGGCACCGCTCCCTTGTATAGTCATGTGTGTGTAAGCAATCATTTACACCTACCACCTTTGCCATCTCCAGAGGTTGTTAGCAAGTCATAGGTCCTACTCACACTCAAGAGGAGGACAGAAGTGTGAGTACCAGGAGGCAGGATCAAGGGGGCCTGCCGCCATACCTGGGCAGTCCAACCATTTTGGGAAACCTGAGTGTGTTAAGTGACTCAGGACTTGGAAGGCTGCAGGGCAGCCATGCCAGGCAGGGCGCAGTGGGGCGAAGGCACAGAGGTGGGGCAGACACCAAGGCAAATCCTCTGCAGACCCTGAAACCTTTGTTTTGGAGGGAATATCAGATTTTGGGGAAAGAGCAAAAAGGCCTCCAGGATATAATTTCCTCAGGTGACTGCTATGAAGGGAACAGGCTTCACAGGTTTCTGCAAATTTAGGAAGCCATTGGTAGGGACACAGAGGAAGAATTTAAAAGTAGGTGGACATAGGAAGGTTGCCAGGGATGTCAATTGTACATGAAAGAGAAACAGGAAGGAGCAGGAAAAGGTTTACAAACATCCAGGTCTCCGGCAGTGGGAGGCAAGAGGTACAGACCAAGCATAACAGTCCAGCAAAGGAGCTGAACTAGATAAAGAAATTCTGTGCATACACAGAGAGGAGGCTACCAGTACATTTAGCATCTCCTTCCTGACCAGAAAGGAGCAGCCAGGAAGGCCTTCAGCCTAGATGTCTTGAAAGATTTTATTTATTTATTTTTTAGAGAGAGGGGATGGGGAGAGAGAAAGAGGGAAAGGAACACTGATCAGTTGCTTCTCGCACACCCCCAACTGGGACCTGGCCCGAAAGCCGCAGCCTAGATGCCTTTATAAGGAAGGTCGGGGAGGACCAAGCCCTGCCAGTCTCCCTTCACCAGGGCTGGGGCAGTACTGTGGAGTGATAGGGGACTCAGGGATGTCTGTGGAGACATGTATGGAGAGCAGATGTGATTCTACTAAATGTTTGGATACTGAGTGTCTTACAGAGTAAATCTGGTGAAGGCAGGAAGCCCCACTTTTTAAAAAACGTCAGCAACAAAGTTATCTACATACCAGACATTTCAAACTCAGTGTCTGACCATATCATGGGCCATAAATAAAGTCCCAATAAATTCAAAAGGATTGAAATTATACAGAGGATGTTTTCTGATTACAAAGGAATTAGACTAGAAATCAATAACAATAAGATATCTAGGGGAAAAAACCATAATTTGGAAATTAAGCAACATACTTCTAAACTATCACAGTCAAATAAAAACTCACCTTGCCCTGGCCAGTGTGGTGCAGTTGGTTGCAGCACCATCCCACAAACCAAAAGGTTGTGGTTTGATTCCCAGTCAGGGCACATGACTAGGTGGTGGGTTCCATCCTTGGTCAGGGTGCATGCAAGAGGCAACCCACGCATGTTTCTCTCCTCTTCTCTCTCCGTTTTCCGCCCTCTCTCCAAAATCAATAATCATGTCCTGGGGTGAGGATATGAAAATATCATGAGGAAATTAGAAAGTATTCCCTACTGAATGATAATACATTTCAAAATCTGTGAGGTACAGTTAAAGTAGTGTTGAAGGGAAATGTGTAGCTTTAAATGGTGAAATTGGAGAAGGAAGATTCAAAGTCAATGACCTAAGATTCCACCTTAACAAGCTAAACAAAGAAGAGGGAAGTACATCCAGAGTAACTAAAAGGAGGGAAATACAGGTAAGAGCAGAAATCAATGTAATAGAAAAGACATTGTAATAGAAATGTAATGTTAATTTTTTGTTAACAAACTCCATCATGTTTTTGTGACACATTATTCCTCCCCCCTTCCCTCCAGCTACAGCTGATTGGTTGATAATTCATTTGTAGTGGGGGAAAGAGTATGAAGTAATACTTAATTATTGTATTAGGTTGGCCAAAAAGTTCACTTGTTTTTTCCCGTAAAATGGCTCAAGTAGTGCTTAGTTGTCTTTAACTTCATTCAAACCAATTTTGTTAGATTGTATTGTGACAGATGTTATATTAGTGTGCAATTAAAAAAACATCAAAATTGGTGAACTTTTATGTAGCCATTTTAATATTGAAGATGGAAGAAAATAAGTGACATTTTCAGCATATTATGTTTTATTATTTCAAGAAAGGTAAAAACACAACTGAAACAAAAAAAGACTTGTGCAGTATGTGGAGAAGGTGCTGTGACTGATCGAATGTGTCAGAAGTGGTTTGTGAAGTTTCATGCTGGAGATTTCTCCCTGGATGATGCTCCACTATTGGGTAGACCAGTTGAAGTTGATACCGATCAAATCAGGACATTAATAGAAAACAATGAACTTCTACCACACGGGAGATAGCCGCCATACTCAAATTATCCAAATCAATAAGGTTACTGGTGAAAATAAAAAATTCGTCTTTTATTTTGCGCGGAAAAAACCCGGAACTTTTTGGATACTTTCCTTTCAGATTCTTGATGCTGTCATCTCGCAACCAGAGAACGTTTTCGCCAGTAGGTGGCAGCACTGGCACCTTGAAAACCTGGGCAGGCGGCGTGGTGGGTGAGATTGGAACCAAAGATTGCTGTTGGGCTGAAAGGGAGTTTCTTGAAGACAGAGAGAGGAAGAGGGAGGGACAACTCAGAGAGTAAATACTCACACCTGGGACAGGGAAACGTTAACGATTTCACAATAATACCAGAAGCCTAACGCCAGGGGAATCAAAGCTTGGAAAACTTAGCTCGTTCACGCCAGGGTTTTTTTTACTCGAGCGCTGAGGATGCGTTTCGGCGTCTCAGAAAACTCCTCCCATTGCGTGCAAATCTGGACACCCCCTCCCTACCCCTCTACCGTGCAGTTTCTATTAGAGTCTCAAAACAAACAGGGACTTTAAAACAAGATCTCCTGCTACAAATGCTCCATTAAATACCACTCGAAAGGTCATCAGGCGTAAGCCTGGGCTGTACAGGGAGGTGGTAAAGTGCACTTGAGCTTCGGGTGGGAGGTGGGAGAGGCCGCGCACAGCTAGCTGCTTCCATAATTTTTTCTTCCCGAAGGGTCAGTGATGTGAAAAGCCCCCTGGGGAATTTGGAGCGGAAGGGGATCGGCCACATTTTGCAGAATTACTATGTGCGCCGAACGAGGTGTTTTTCATAAATGCCCTCAATCACTCTCTGCAGCAATCATTCGAGTTTGCTGTTCACATCCTTGTATTATCCCCTCAAATCCCCTAAGAGGGCACTCAGTGGAA
Organism: Anoura caudifer; assembly: GCA_004027475.1. NCBI lineage: Eukaryota > Metazoa > Chordata > Mammalia > Chiroptera > Phyllostomidae > Anoura > Anoura caudifer. The sequence goes on from PVKU01014403.1 coordinate 12,727, forward strand.
GGCCGGCTTTTGGGGTTCCGCACTTCAAGTGGAAGCACACATTGACTAGTCCCCATTTTTACAGACGAAACTGCCATACGATTTTCTTTGTTTAAATGAACTTTCCTTTAAAAGTAGCCTTTCGTTATTTCATTGGTCTGTCTCTTTCAGTCAAGAGCCAGCCTCAGAACTGGCAGCAGAAACACAGACGTAAGGGCGGGAGCCAAGGCGATTTGAGGTTGAATTTAGAAAGACGGTGCTGGAACCTCACTTTTCGCTTCTCGCCGCCTCCGGAGGTGGCCGCACGCCCCGGCAGCTTCTGGGCGGGAGAACCCGGGCCCGGGCTCCGCCGCCTCCGGGCGGAGCGGAGTTGGGAAGGGTCGGACCCGGCCCCACGTGGCTGTCGCGGCCCCGGCTAGTCCGCCCCGCCCGGAGGAGGCCGCGGGAACTGCAGGGGTGGCAGGCGAGACGTGCGGGGCGGTTGGCGAGCCCCGGCCCCCGAGCCCCGCGAGCCAGGGCGGGCGCCCGGCCGGTCCGCAGCCCGGGCCTCGGAGCCGCGGCGAGGAGGATGTGTCCCTGGAGCTGCCTGCTGCTGCCCACCCTCTGCCTGCTGCCCACCCGCGCAGCCCCGCGGCGCGGCGCCCCCGCCCCGGCGCGCTGCGAGCTCAAGCCCCAGGTAAGGCGCGTCCGCGCCTCCCTGCTGACCACCTGCGGAAACCCGCGAAGCCCCCGCGCTCTCCGCCGCCGGGCGGACCCCGCAGGCAGGGCTCCACCTCCCACGGCGGCGCCTCCTGGCTCGCGCGTCCCGCGGCGTCCCCGTCCCCTTTTCCCGCGGGGGCGCCGCCCTGCGGCCGCAGGAGACCCCGTTCCCCAGCCCCGCGGGGCCCCAGCGGGGTCTCCGGGGTCTCGCTAGTCTGCGTGGGAGACGTTCGGGGATGGATTCGCCGGGACCGTGTGGGACTTGGGCACTTTTACCTTGGAACTTTGTTCCGCGCTCTATTCCTAGCGTGTGATCTCTCCTGTTCTCACTGGCATGGGGAAGGCACCGTGCGGCTGCTTGACTTAACCTTCGTATTATTCAGTCCCGAGTTAGAAGGGATTTGCGGGGGGCGGGGTGCGGGGAGGGGGGCGAAGCCACTCCCTTATTTTACCGCCTGGGAAACCGAGACTCGGAGTGGGACGGGTGTACCCCGGGTCTCAGAGCGCACTCGCGGAGCGACCCCGTCCGACAGCCCCGCGTTCGCACGCGCGGGGCGCTCGCTGCCGCAGCTGTTAGCGCGGGTGTGAGGGTGACGGGCGGAGGCCGGGGAGGCCCAGTGACCCGCCGGGTCCCGACCCTGTTGGAGCAGAGGAGCTGAGAGGAAACCGGGCAGGTCTCGCGTCTCGGAGACTGGACCTCTTGCAAGATGAATGTCTCCTTCACCGGATCAATTTTCTTACGCTCGGAATTTTTTTTGTCGTTCTCAACTCGCTCGTCTGCGCGTCGTGGAGGTTAAATTTTGCGAGTTTGTGTCGGTGGGTGCAGTTTCTGTGGGTCGCTGGAACCGCGCAGGGTGATCCTAGCCTTGGGGCCGCCGGGTGCTGCAGTTCAGGGTCGGCGGGTCTTCGGAGACACCTGCGCAGCAGCCAGGGCCGCGTCACCACCGGCTATTCTTAAATTTATTCGTCGACCTAACTACAGCAAAGGAGGGGGTGGCTTAATCGAGGAGTTGCTGGCGAGTGGGGCTGGCGGGAAAGCCGCACTGCGTTCTTCAGGCGCCTGGGCTTCGAACTCTTTCCCCGTAGTCGGGAGGCTGGGGGCGGGGGAGGGGGGCGGCCTGAGTGCGAGGTCCGCGTCGCGAGAGTTTCCAACTCTGCTGCGCTTGTTATACCCAGCAGAAGTCCATTCTTTGTTATGAAAACAGAATGCTTTCATTTCTGCAAAATTTATTACTAACTTATATTATGACCGGTGAGTCTTACTAAGGTCTGTTTCTCTCGAATCCGTCTTTGTGGGTCTTTTATTCTATCACTTCTCAAATTCTTCAGTCTGAGGACCTCTCTACATTGTAAGAAAGTATTGAAGTCTCCAGGGAGCTTTTATTTATGTGGTTAATGGAAATATTAAACACAAGCACACGTGCCGTTAACCATCAGAGTAGTGACGTTATCACATGCCTGCAGCCTCTAGAAAATTCTGTCTGTACAGTTAGCTGTGAGAGAATGAGAGCGAAGGAGGACAGTATCTTAGCATTTTGAAAATAGTTCAGACCTTACAGATAACTTGAAAGGGTCACTTGCAAGTGACATTCATAGTTCCCCGGACTGCACTGTGAGAATCGCTGTTCTATTCAGTGGGCAAATTGCCTTATCCCCTGCAGAGCTCAGAAGGTCAGTCGGGGCAGTGCTGTAGCGTGACCTGCATACCGTAGAGGACCCTGGGGGTGGGTCCCCCGGGGGTTCAGGTCTTGAGATTGTAGAGTCAACTCTGGAATCCGGCCTCCAGTTTGGTGCGACCGTTTCTTTCGCGAAGCACTGCGGCTCGAGAACTGCTCTGGTTTCCAGCTTTTGTTAATCATTAGGGAGGAGTCCTGAGCCGAAGTCCACCCACCGACACCGCAGGCTCGTTCTGGGCAGCACACAGGCCGCCTCTTTTCCTTATCATGCTCAGACAGAACTGTTGAGTTCCTTGCTGCTCCTGCCTGTGTTCTTCCATACCTGCTGTCTTCTCTCCCGGCTGCCCACATGCTTCCCGCACTTCTGTGCGGACTCTGCTCCAATGTCTCTCACGAGACTTTTCCTGATTGCCTGCTAAGGATGATGTCGGTCGCTGCCCCCGCCTGCCCTGTCTGCCCGCCTAGCTGCCTTCCCTGACTTTTCTCTGTAGCACTTAACCATCGTTTGATACAATTTTTGTTTATCGTAACAAAAATGCTGCGATCTCCGTAAGAGTAGGAACTTTTGTCTGTTTTCTTTGCTGCTGCATCCCCACTGCCTAGAAGGGTGCCCGGCCACAGGAGATGCTCCGTAAATACTCGCTGTGTGGAAAGGGTAAACTGAAGCCGACGTACTTTAGTGTCATTCTAGCTGGTCTGCTGAAGGGTCCTCCGGACAAGTGCAGTTGTCACAGGCCCCAGGATGCCCGGATGGGAGGGGCCGAAGTGTGCGGTGGTCCAGGGACTTAGCTCACATCACACAGGTTGTCCTTGTGCTCCTTGGTTTCATTTCACGGACCCCACACACACGTGCCAAAGTCTCCACTGATTCAGTGGCCAGAACCTGGAGCTTCTTGTGTCTGCATTATCCATGGCACTGTCTTTTTCTTGTAGGATGGTTGCAGCAAGATTTTAAAAGGCTATTTTAATAATGTTGGATCATCATAATGTTAAAATACGTGGTTTCTTTTAGTAGGATGTGGTGGCCACAGTGATAGTGAGATGGGGTAGTAGAGCAATTGGGTGTGAGTGCGCCTGTGTGCGTAGACCAAGCGCTCTACCCCCAGGGTGGCAGAGTGAGGAGGGCGGGGCCCGTTGCACCTGTTAGATCAGTGCAGCAGCTGGGCGCTCAGCCATGGGCAAGGGCAAGGTCAGAGCTCCCTGGTCGGAAGCCTAGAAGACTCTTCTTTCAGTCGTGCCCTGCGGGGCAGTGTTTGTGGTCAGCAGGGACAGTTGCTGGTGCAGAGTGCTCAGGGGGGCAGGGTGATCTGCTCCATCAGGAGAGAAATCCGTTTATTCAAGAAGCTCTATGAGAGCTGTTTCTTTAAAACCCCTGCTTAAAAAAGGTAGAAAAGCCCCCCAAATTGTGTTATCCTGAAAAGAGAGAATGTGAAAGGTGTCAGACTGAGGATTTAAACGTGTCAGTGTGGATTTATTTGGGCAGGTAATCAGGACTCAGGATGGGTAGCTGGACAGGCCTTTCTAGATTTGGAGTCAGGGGGCGCTCCTGAGCAGCAGTGTAACTCCTAGGGTATTAATTGAAAAAGACAGGACTTTGGATCTTGAGTAAAGTGTTTTGCATATTAAGGCCACATGATGTGTTTAAAACTGGGGGCTCAGGAATCAGCCCACCTGGTTTCGAATCCTAGATGTACCGCTTAGCTGCCATGAAACCTTGGGTAACATCATAAACCTCTCAAGGCCTCAGTTTCTCCATCTGGAAATGACCAGTGTCCCCCCACTTCCTCTCCTATTTTCTCCTGAATGGGCACTGGGCAGGCTTTCACCCTGTGCCACCAAAACCATTCTTGTCCAGGTCCCCAGTGACCTTGGTGTTGCGCCATCCGGTGGGCAGTCGCCAAACCCTCAACTTCTTTGTCCCATCAGTCACACTGAGCCCACCCACTTACCTTTTCCTCCTTGAAGCACTGTCCTATGACTGGCTTCCTACTTACCTGATTTTCCCAATAACCTCACTGACCACTTCTCTTCCTTTGGTGGCTTCTCTTCTCTCCCTTCACTTCAGAAAGTTGGACCATTTCTCGGATCTTTTCTCTTCTGTTTACTCTGAGTCTCTTGGAGAGCCCACCAGTCCCATGGCTTTAAATAACACCCTTGTGATGACAGTGCCCTCATTTTTATCTGCGGGCCAGGCCTCTCCCAACTCCAGACTCGTACGTCCGCCTGCCATCTCGACCTCCCCACTTTGATGTCTGCTTGACTGCTCAACCGGACAGGGCCAAACTCCCCATCTGCCTTTTCCGTTCCACCCCCTGTCTTCTTCATCTCAGCTGATGGCAACTTTGTTCTTTTAATTAACCTTCATCTGCAAATCCTGTTGGCTCTAGCTTCCAGAATACATCCAGAAATCTGGTCACATTTTATCATTTCTGCCACAACTACCCTGTTCTCGCTCTCAGATTATTCCAGCAACTTCCTAACTGACCTTGCACCTGCCCTCACCCCCCCGTAGTCTATTACTGCAGCCACTAGAATGACCCTATTAACACACTAAGTCATCTGTGTCATTGCTCTCACAAAAACCCGCGTTAGCATCCATCCTGCTCAGCATGGAAGCCTGAGCCCTGCTGGTAGCCCATGGGCCCTGTGTGGCCTGGCCTCCCTCCCTCTCTGACCTTGACTCCTGTTTTCCTCTTCAGTCGTCCTGCCTCAGGGCTTTTGCACTGCTGGCCCCTCCCCCTAGAGGTCATGCTCCTCTCAGACAGCTCTGTCCTAGCAGACGTTCAAATGACTTTTGTGATCACCCAGTTTGAGACTGCATTCCTCTTCCACTCGTGCTCTCTGCTTCCCTTCCGATTCTGTGTTCTCCACAGCGGTTATCACCACCGTACCCGGCACGGGGACCTGGGTTTCATTCGCTTCTGTGTTCCTAGTGCCCTAATGCCGAGACCAGTGCCTGGCACAGGGTAGGTGCAGCGAAAATCATTGAGGAACGAATGCAGTCGGGTGGTGCCTGGCACACAGTGAGCATTCAATAACAGCCCACTGCTCCTAGCAACATCACAGTTATCACGTGGCTGGATGTCAGAACACGAGAATTTTTTTTTAATATGAGCAGCTTTTGGGAAAAGGTTAGATAAGGACCCTATTTCTAGACTAATGATTATTTAAAAAGGCAACAATGAAATAAATAATGAAAATGAGTACATATAGTTGATCAGACATTGTGTAAATAGAAGTGCAGGCATTTCGACATAGGATGGGACTTTAGGGAGATTATGTGAATTGCAAACCAAAACAAACCACCTTCCCCTGCTCTTACCACCGCCCCCCGATAACCACATATACACCATGACCCTGCAGTATGGGTTTAGTTTTCCCGAGAATGTATTTGTTTAATCTTATGGTTGTCTGATGGATGACAGTTAAATTAGGTGTCCACGGGTTTAATAGTAACGTTTTGGCCCTTTTTCTCTACCTCCCAGTTGGAAACCATGTAGAATAAAAGCCCTTTGGTGGACTACTTGGGACTTGTGTGGCCTGGTTTCTGATACAAGTCACTGGTGCCCGGTCGTGTCACCATCCAGGACCCCTTTGACGATCAACTCTTCCCCTAAAATGAACAAATAACCAAACTAAAGCAATGCTTGGAAGGCCACTTCTAGCCCACCATTTGTGTTTATAGGTAACTATTTTGTTACCCATTTGAAGTGGAACAAAGCCATGACAGTCAGTGTCAGCTTTAAAAAAAATCTTTTTTTAATCCTCACCCAAGGACATTTCTTTATTGCCTTTAAGGAGAGAGAGGAAGGGAGAGAGAGAAACATCATTGTGAGAGGGAAGCATCAGTTGGTTGCCCCCTGTACACACCTGGACTGGGGAACAAACCCACAGCCCAAGCCTGTGCCCTGACTGGGAATCAAACCTGCAACCTTCTGGTTAGGGGATGACACTCCAGTCAACTGAAGCGCACCGGCCAGGGCAGGCTCAGCTTTTGAATCGCATCTAGTTAGTGCTTTTGTACCAGCTTGATCTAATTCTAACCAACAGTGATACATTTGGTTGCTCAATTAGCCTGGGCAGCCATTCTTTGGTAGGTGTGTAGTTTCCATTTGGCTTTTTGAAGTATTTAAATAAATCTGGGGCCTCTCATTGCTCCATAAGAGGATATCTGAAGACTGGCAAGAGGCCCCATACATAATTCATCTCTTAATATTTATTTAACCATTAACAGGTTTTAAACATGAGTTCTTTCTTTTATTCATTTATTTAACAGTTACCTGTCAAATTTGTTTATTGTTGCAACCTATGAGAGGGTTCCTATGTAACTTTTTATTTATTTATTTTTATTTTATTTATTTATTTAGAAAGATGGGGAAGGGAGGGAGAAAGAGAGGGAGTGAAACATCTATGTGTGGTTACCTCCAGCACACCCCATACTGGGGATAGGCCTGCAACTCAGGCATGTGCCCTGACTGGGAATCAAACCAGCGATGCTTTGGTTCGCAGGCCTGCACTCAATCCACTGAGCTACACCAGCCAGGGCTTATCTAACTTTTATAGATGAGGAAACTGAGGTACAGAGAAATGAAGTGTCTTTAAAAAATCTCCGTGTAGTAGCTGAGACAGGGGCAGTGGGCTCCCCCTGCCTCTACGTAGTGCGCTCTTGAAAAGGTGTGTGTGAGCAGAACTGTAATTTATTTTATTTTATTTTTTTTAGAATGTTGCTTTGCAAGTCAGAATCTGATACCAATTAAATGGTGTCAGCTTTGCCAATAAACAAGAATATCCCCTTCTCGGGCTAGGAAGGGGGACTGCCACAGTCGACAGGTCCCAAAGCACCTGGGCAGAACTGCAATTTAAATGCTTTAAAAAGCAACGTTACAGGCTGGAGGCTAGTGAGATAATGTTCTCCCTGGCTTGCAGGGCCTTTAAGAAAATTGAGGCAACATTTTCCAACTGGAAGATTTTAAATAAAACGAGGATTTCTAATTTCTTTTGAAGAGTCCCTCTGGAGCACCAGGCCTGTCCCTCTGGGGCAAGCACTGGTTAGAGGAGGTAACAGAGGGCTTCTCAGGTGTCCCTCACCTGTCCCAGGTGCATCCTTGGAGCCCCTTGAGAATCCCCTATGTAACTCCTGCCCAGTTCATGACAGGCAGGCATGGGGGCAAACTTGTCTTTAATCAGTATTTTGATTGAAAAGGGGAAAAGGATGCTGAAATGGAGGCTGCATTGAGGACTCCTGCTCCTGGCAGGTGAATCTACCTGGACTTAAAAGTCTGAATTGTATTTTCGTGATTTTTCTCCTGCGCGGTGACCTGCCTCTCTAATGAATTTTCTCCTTTTATGTTCCTGACCCTCCATATCATGCCTCCTTTTCTTTTAGCAGGGTGAATTGAATTCCTTCTTGTGGACCATAAAGAGAGACCCACCATCTTACTTCTTTGGCACCATCCGTGTTCCATACACGCGGGTCTGGGACTTCATCTCGGACAATTCCAAGGAGGCTTTTCAGCAGAGCAGCATCGTGTACTTGGAGCTGGACCTCACGGACTCCTACACTATCTCAGCCCTCACTAGCTGTCGAATGCTGCCGCACGGCAAGAACCTCCAGGATGTGCTCCCCAGGGACATCTGCTGCCGCCTCAAGCACCACCTGGAGTACGCCAAGCTCGTGATGCCCTCGTGGATGACCCCCGCCTGGCGCGGTGAGGGTCTCTATGCAGACCACCTCTTCAATGCCATTGCGGGGAACTGGGAGCGCAAGAGGCCCATCTGGGTCATGCTCATGGTCAACTCCCTGACCGAAGCGGACATTAAGTCCCGTGGGGTGCCTGTGTTAGACCTGTACCTTGCCCAGGAGGCTGAGCGGCTAAGGAAGCAAACTGGGGTGGTGGAAAAGGTAGAAGAGCAGTGCCATCCATTGAACGGGCTGAACTTTTCACAGGTAAGAACGTTTTTGCATGAAGAACTTGACATTTGATTGTGTGAGTGAATTGGCTGAATTACAATATAGGAGATGGACCAGAAGCACATTTTACCTAAAAACTGTCTTTGCTCAAGAATGTTATTCTGGGGATTAAAAATAAGCCTAATAGTCAGTTACCTCACTTATTTGTGTATTGCCAAGAGAGAAAACTTGTTTTTTCTTGTAATCCCAACAAGTATTATGTGCTTTTATTGCTTGTTTTAATTCAGGGCACTCATTAAGAAGCTGCTTTGAGAGGATGTGGGTGGTGTGGATGCCAGACTGGCTGGCATGGGGTGTGGCTGGGTTTGAAGACGATACTGGCCATGGCTGGTATAGTGTGGTTACTTTAGGTAACATCGGTCTCTTTGAGGTCATTGCTGTCGCCCTCAGGACATTCCTCCCGGGGCTTTCCTTTCCAAAGAGGAGGTACCTCCTCTTACTCATCAATTATAGATCCTGCCTCAGGGTGTTGGGATTTAGGTTGATGTTGAAGAAGTTCTGTACTTCTCATGAGACAAGCAATACTTTATTAAAGTGCCATTGTTTAATTGTTGTGGTAAAATTTGTTGTTGATTTTTTAAGGTGCATTACGTATCTGTGGGGGACAATGGGAGTTTTGCAGTAGGAAATAAGTATTTTTGTTTTGTAATATTCTTGGTGCTTGGCCTTGGGAATAAAGCCCAACTGTCTTGGCCTTTAGCAGATCTTAAAGTGCTGAGCTCAGATTGTTATTTAAAGTGTTTAAGGATATTCAACAGCCTAAACATAGTGTTCTTGAGTTGATAGTGAAATTTTTAGGGAATTTATCTTGCTAAAATCCTTTAATATTAATAAATACCCAGATGCTAAAATATAGTACTTGTTTGACACACTGAGATTTATAGACAAGGTAAGGGACCACTAATTGTCTGCATTGATCTGATCTCCAGGGGGAGTTTTCTAACATTATGTTGGAAACCTAGCAGGCCACTGTTCCAACTTTGTCATCATCTACATTTAATACGATGTTTTGTAAAAGGAAGGTGCTTTATTTAAAGGTGCATTTAGGACTTCTGGCCAAGATGGAGGCACAGGTGGACATACTGTGCCTTCTCTCACAACCAAAATTAAGGACAACAAAGATTTAGAAACAACAAAACAACCAGAACTCAGAAAATTGAACTGTTAGGAAGTCCAACAACGATTCATCCAGACCGGTAAGAGGGGCGGAGTCACGGTAGGAAAAAGCAGAGGTGCAGACCCGGCTCACGGGCAGCAGGGACTGGCAGATCCCAGGTGCACAGGCGGCGGCTAGCAGACCCCGGGCATGGGGTGGCAACTGTGCAGACCCAGTGAGGCCGCACAAGGCGGCTGGCTGACCGGGTGGTCCCACATTCACGCGCAGATAATCCAGGCAAAGGGGAAGCGGTGGAAAGGACTGGAATCCGAGAGAGAGCAGAGCAAGTGCCATTGTCTCCTCTCAGACCCCACCCCCACATACAGCGTTACTACCCAGCAACTGGGCTGTCCCGCTCTGGGGAACACCTAAGGCTCCACCCCTCACTGCGTAACAGCTGCTACTAGACCCCCCAAAAAACCCAGAAATAAAAATGGCTCAAACTGGAGAACAAATCAAAGCCCCAGAGCCAATTTATCTAAGTGACGAAGAGGTTGCCAACCTATCAGATGCACAATTCAAAGTCCTGGTGATCAGGATGCTCACAGAATTGGTTGATTTTGCTCACAAATTAGATGAAAAAATGAAGGCTACAATAAGTGAAATGAAGAAAAATGCATGGGGAACCAACAGAGATGGGAGGAAAACTGGGACTCAAATCAATGGAGTAGACCAGAAGGAAGAAAGAAACAACCAAACAAAAAACAAGGAAGAAACAAGAATTCAAAAAAATGAGGAGAGGCTTAGGAACCTCCAGGACATCTTTAAACGTCCCAACATCTGAATAATAGGGGTACCAGAAGGGGAAGAAGAAGAGCAACCAGTGGAAAACTTATCTGAATAAATGATAAAGGAGAACTTCCCCAATCTGGCAAAGGAAATAGACTTCCAGGAAGTCCAGGAAGCTCAGAGAGTCCCAAAGAAGTTGGACCCAAGGAGGAACACACCAAGGCACATCATAATTCCATTAGCCAAGATTCAAATGAAGGAGAGAATTCTAGAAGCAGCAAGGGATAAGGGGACAGTCACCTACAAAGGAGTTCCCATCAGACTGTCAGCTG
>PVKU01014404.1:0-23248 GCA_004027475.1 Anoura caudifer
AAAGGAGAGAGTTACTTACAAAGGAGTTCCCATAAGGCTATCAGCTTATTTCTCAAAAGAAACCTTTCAGGCAAAATGGGGCTAGAAAGAAGTATTTGAAGTCATGAAAGGCAAGGGCCTACATCCAAGATTACTCCATCCAGCAGAGCTTTCATTTAGAATGGAAGGGCAGGTAAAGTGCTTCCCAGATAGAGTCAAGTTAAAGGGAGTTCATCATCACCAAGCCATTATTATACGAAATGTTAAAGGGACTTATCTAAGAAAAAGAAGATAAAAATTTTGAACAGTAAAATAACAACAAACTCACAACTATCAACAAATGAACCTAAAAGAAAAGAAAAACAATGAAAACAAAACTAAGCAAACACCCAGAACAGGAACAGAACCTGAGAAATGGACATTGCATGGAGGGATTTCAGTGGGGAGGGGGAAGGGAAGAATGGGGGGAAAGGTATGGGGAAGAAGAACATGGTTAGTAGGCATAAGGTTGATGGGGAGAGATAAAAAATGGTATGGGAAAGAGAGGACTCAAAGAACTTATATGTATAACCCATGGACGTAAACTAAAAGGGGTGAATGCTGGAGGGTTGGGTGGACAAGGCAGAGGGGGGATAGAGGAGGAAAAATTGGGAAAACTCTAATAGCATAATCAATATACATATTTTAAAAAGGAAAAATGAAAAAAGCACTGGTAAGGATATGAAAAATTAACACCCTTGTGCATTTCTGATGGAAATGTAAAATGATGCAGCTGCTGTAGAAAACAGTTCAACAGTTCCTCAAAATGTTAAACATAGAATTACCATATAATCCAGAAATGTTGTCTGATTCCACTTACATGAGGTAACTAGAATAGACAGTCATAGAAACAGAAAGTAGAATAGAGGTTACTGGAGGCTGGAGGGAGTTATGGGGAGTTATCATTTAATGGGAACTGGGTTCTGTTTAGAACAATAAAATAGTTCTAGAAATGAATACTGGTAATGGTTGCACAACATTGTAAATGTTCTTAATGTCATGAAATTTTACACTTAAAATGCTTAAAATAGTAAAATTTACTTCGGCATATTTTACCCAAATAAATAAGTATAGAGGACCTCAAAAAATTTTTGATTATATGAAATAAAAGTAGTAATATATAATGGAGTTCATAATATTTGTAAAAGTAAAATATATGACAAAAGGTATTGGTTTTCAATTATTGGAAATATACCATCATAAAGTTCTTATGCTATATATGAAGTAGTATTAGGTTGTCCAAAAAATCCATTTAGGTTTTTTTTTGTAAAATAAAAGACATTTTTGAGAGGAGTCAGAAGATGGTGGCAAGGTAGGTGGGAGCTGAACACACTTGCTTGTGCACCCAACTGGGACACCTAGCTGATCTTCTGAGGAACAGAGTGAATAGCCAACACAATTCCAGCTGATGTGAAGTTTGGAAGCCAAAGGTTGCAGAGGACGCTTAAAAATGGATGGTAAGAAGATTTTGCAGGCCTGTGCTGAAGACCAAGGCTGCTGCTGCAGCAGCTTTGAAGAAGAGCTGGATCAGTGATTGTGTTTTGGCAGCTCCCTCCTTCCACTCCCAGAGCAGCCAGTTCAGGGAACTGGATGCTTAAAGTTGCTGGGGAGACAAAGACACACAGCTGACAGCATACCCAATCTGGGATTGTGGTGGCAGGCTGGGATAGTACCAGAGAAATTGGGGAGCTGGGTGACACCTGGAGATGGGAGAAGAGATAGGCTGTGATTGGCTGTGACCCAGATAGTATCTGGACTTGTCAGAGAGTTGGTCTGTGTGGAAAGCCAGGCATTCGTTAGGAATGGCTTGCTGCAAACATGGGGAATTTGCTCTAAAAAAAGCTCTCAGTCACCAAGCAAGGACCACTCAAGAGCAGAGGCTAGGCCATCTAAGAAGGAGGAGGGGACATAATCAACAAAAGAATAAAGCAAAGAAATATAACCAGAGTCATTGAAATTAAGAACAATCTAACAATAGCCAGAGGGGAGGGGGGAGGAGACAGAGGGGAGAAGGGTTTTCAGGAACTACTATAAAGGACACATAGACAAAACCAAGGGGGAGAGTGGAAGCAAGGGAGGGAGGTGAGTTTGGAGGGAGTTGGGGGAGGGGTGGGGAGAAAATACGGACAACTGTAATTGAACAACAATAAAAAAAAAGAAAAAAAGAGAGGGAGGGGGGTGCAATTAACTCCCATTCAGGGCACCTCAGGGATTGATCAAAGCTGGGCAGCAGGAGCTCAGAGAGGTATTAGCACCCAGAGAGACTTAATTCAATAGGGGAACTAAACTGCCCTGAAGGGACTTTTGCATGCACTCTGGCCCAGGCCAACAAAGAGGAAAGACGGGTGTGATTTGCTCCCACCCAAAGCAGCTCAGGGACTAATCAAAGGGTTGCGTAATGAGGTGGATTATAGGCACTGGCCTGGCGTTTAAGCTATTGGTCTGTGAGGGCTTCACAGCACTCTGAGGGTGTGAAATGGAGACTGGACACCTGTGAATATTGTAGCCCAACTGAGCCTCCATACTCTCAGAACCACAGGAAAGGGAAAAAAAACAGAGCTCAGGCCCCTCTGCCGGCAGCATCCAAGAAAACCAGCAAAACCTGCTTGGCAGGTTTAAAGTGAGAATGAGGCTTTTTTTTTTTTCCCCCAAGTGTGAAACAATAAGATCTAGAGAAGACCAAAGACAGATCCTGAAGGAAGTCAGAAGGCTAATATCAACAGCTGAGAAAAATTTCACTTTGCTATCCTTTAGAACTTGCATTTTATTTATTTTTTGTTATTTTTATTTTTTATTTATTTTATTTTTTAAATTTTATTTTTCTCCTATTTTTTTAAAATTTCTCTTCTTTCCATTTAGTTTTTTTGTTTGGTTTGTTTGATTTCATTGTTTGATTTTTTTTTATTCTCCCTTTCATATTCTAATTTTTCTTCTTTCACTTCACTCATATTCTAACAACTACTCTTGGTCTTTCACTTTTTATTCTTTTTATTTAAATTATATATTTATCTATTTATTGTTATTCCAAATCTCACACAGCACTCTTCCCAGGTCTTAATCCATTTTGCCATCATCCTGAGCTTTATTATTGTTGTGGTTAACTTTATTCTCTTACACACTACACCGAGTTCCTATCCCTTATGCTCACTATATGTCACCATCTAACCTTGCATAAGTTCTCTGCTTTCTCAAGTCAGCTCACATTCTTTTTCCCTTCTAATAATAATCTTATCCCTTTTTCACCTTTTATAAAAAGTGGCCAGTTGGGTGAAATATCATGGTTATTGCTATGTTTCTCCAAAGAACCTCCTATCTGTTCTCTACTTGTTAGTACTTTAAATCCCATAGAATACTCTACTGCTGTCTTACTTCATTTCACCTTTGCACTGCCCCTGATCACATATAAGACAAGGTGGGAGCTGGGAATACCAATAAAAACACTGGAGGGGAGAACCTACCAACAAAGGAGCCACCAACAGGTAAAACCCAAATACAACAAGAGAGCCCACACAAACAGAAGAAAGGGTAACCCTAGATTATCCAGACAAGGAGATCAAAAAGACTGCACCACTGAATCCCACAAATCTCCTACCATAGAAACTCACACTACGAAGACAGCTAGCAAAGCAGAGCATTGGGAACAATAGAAACAAACAAAAAGAGTCACTGAAAATGAGGAGACAAAGAAAGAATCCGCAATAAAAAGAATAGAAGACTCCCCAGTAAAAGAGCTAAATGAACTGGAGGCAAGCAAACTATCAGATATAGAATTCAAAAGAATGGTGATAAGGATGCTCAAGGAACTCACAGACAATTACAAGGAACTGAGTGGGAACTACAACAGTATGAAAAAAGAAATATAAACTATGAACAATAACCAGAAAGAAATAAAGAATACAATTTCAGAAATAAAAAATATGTTAGAAGGAATTACAAGCAGGTTGGATGAAGCAGAGGACTGAATTAGTGAGTTGAAAGAAAGATAGAAAGAAACACCCAGGTAGAGCAGCTGCATGAAAAAAGACTCAAAATATATAAAGATAGTTTAAGGGAATTGCAAGACAACATGAAATGCAACAACATTTGAATCATAGGAATACCAGAAGAATAAAAGGAGTAAGGGATAGAAACCCTGCTTGAAAAAATAATGACAGAAAACTTCCCAAACCTGGAGAGGAGAAAAGCCATCCAAGTTCAGGAAGCACAGAGGGTCCCAATCAAGATGAACCCAAAGAGGCCTATTCCAAGACACATCACAATTAAAATGCCAGGTTTTAAATACAAAGAGAGAATTTTAAAAGCAGCAAGGGAGAAACAAGAAGTATCACACAAGGGAACTCCAATAAGGCTGAAAGCTGATTTCTCAACAAGAGGGGAGGGGGAGGGGGATAATGGGAGAAAATAGGGGAAGAGTCTTGAAGGAACATATATAAGGGACACACGGACAAGGCCAAAGGGAGTAGGAACAAGGGTGGGAGGCAGAGATTTGGGGGGCTGGGTGGAAGCAAAATGGAGACAACTGTACTTGAACAACAATAAATAAATAAAATTAAGGTGAAAAGATTTTTTAAAAGACAGATGAAAAAGAGAAGATATCAAGTTAAAATACAGGAGGTTAACAAGGGGGAAAGATAGAAAAAGCAAGAGAAAGAAGAGACCTGAGCTTTTTTTAGCTATATAGTCAACATATAAAGAAATAAGTAGGGACTTCTGGCCAAGATGGAGGCATAGGTAGACACACTGTGCCTCCTCGCATAACCAAAAGTAGGACAACAACAATTTAAAAACAAAAAACGACAACTGAACGAAAATTGAATTGTATGGAAGTCCAACAACCAAGGAGTTAAAGAAGACACATTCATCTAGACCAGTAGGAGGGGCGAGACAGGCAGCTGGGAAGAGAGGACTTGCAGCAAGGTGGTGGCTGGTGGACCCAGCGAGGCAGTGGATTGTGGAGTGGGGCGCACAAGGTTGCAGCTGGCCGGCAAGGCAGCAGCGGGCAGACCCAGTGAGGCGGTGAATTGCGGACTGGGCAGTCCCACATTCGCACACAGATAAACCAGAAGAATCAGCTGCAGAGCTGGACAGACTGGACCCTCGTGCAGGAAAATAAAGCCTCAAACTACTGATTGAAAACACCTGTGGGGGTTGAGGCAGCAGGAGAAACTTTCAGCCTCACAGGAGAATTCGTTGGAGAGACCCATAGGGTCCTAGAACATACACAAACCCACCCACACGGGAATCAGCACCAGAAGGTCCAATTTGCTTGTGGGAAGCAGGGGAAGTGACTGAAATCTGGCAGAGATCAGAGCAAGTGCCACTGTTCCCTTTTGGACCCCTTCCCCACATACAGCATCACAATACAGGTACGTGGGTTGCCCTGCCTGGGTGAATACCTAAGGCTCCACCCCTCACCAACATAACAGGCATGTCAAGACCAAAAAAAAAAAGGCCCAAATGAAAGAACAGATCAAAGCTCCAGAAAAAATACAACTGTTACAGAGCAGACATACAGACAGGCATATGTCTCTCACACACAGGGCCAAAGGGCCCAGGGGGTCATAATACACTATTACTGAAAGGACTCTCTACTGGGCTCGATCATCTGTCACCAGATGGAAAGACGTCTCTCAAAGCCAGAGATTTGTGAAAAGGAAAGGAAATGTTTATTTAATGCTATACAAACTTAAAAGTAGAGACCTAATGTCTTCATTAAAATATCAAAGTCCTTTAGGATACCCACAGATGCCCACAGTGCTTCCTTCTCCCCCTGCCCTAACTCAGGGTACTGTAACTCAGGAAAAGAAGCAAATGTCCGGGATCCATGCTCCTGACATGGTCAGCTGTGTCACCGTCCAGGCAGGATCTCTAATTAATCCAAACCATGTGGCACCTTCTTATGGCCTACTGGCAAGAGTTCATTCACCCTTCTTCCAGGCAAAGTCACTCCTGCTTCCCAGGCGACACAGCCAAAGGGAGCACCCCAAAGCCACGTGGTCCTCTTCTACCAAAGTTGTAGGGAAAGGGTCCCCACTCTGCCAAAGCCACATGGCTCCCCCTTCACTTAAGTTGCAAGGAGGGGTCGCCACGCAAGCAAAGCCGTGTGGTGATTCTCTGCTAAAGCCATATGGTGATTCTCCCTCACAAGGCTGCGGGGGGTCTGCACTCTGGTGAAACTGTGTGGATCTCCCCCTCTCAATGGCTGCTGCTTCTCAGTTTAAATCCTTGTGCCAATACTCCTCTATATTCCCACTTCCGATTCCTCCTACAATCAGTTACACCTGCCAGCATTCCTGTATTATTCCAAGTTTACTGGGCTGCTATCGTGAGTCTGGGCAGGTGTGTCCTCATGTCCTAGAGCAGATCTTCTCCAAGCTCTAACGCAGGTGCCGTAACTTGGGGGTCCTCCCCCCAGTTACATCTTGGGAGGCGTCCTTTCCATCCCCCTGGCTCAGAGAATGGCCACAGCTATTTAACACATCTAAGCCACCAGCCAAAGACTACAGATATGTTAAATGACCATGCCATGGATTAGCTGCAAAGATGTGGCTGTACAAAACAGCTCTGGACTTCCAGCCAAGATGGAGGTGTAGGTGGACACACTGTGCCTCCTCCCACAACTAAAATTAAGGACAACAAAGATTTAGAAACAAGAAAACAACCAGAACTGATAGAAAATTGAACTGTACGGAAGTCTAACAACCATTCATCCAGACCGGTAAGAGGGGCGGAGTCGCAGCAGGAAAAAGTGGAGGTTGGCAGACCCGGGAGCACAGGCAGCAGCGGCTGGCACTTCCCAGGTGTACAGGCAGTGGCTATCGGAACCTGAGCATGGGGTGGCAATGGTGCAGACCCAGTGAGGCCGTGCAAGGTAGCTGGCTGACCAGGTGGTCCCACATTCACACAGATAATCCAGGTGAAGGGGAAGTGGTGGAAGGGACTGGAATCCGAGAGAGAGCAGAGCAACGCCATTGTTCCCTCTCGGACCCCGCCCCCACATACATCACCACTACCCAGAGACTGGGCTGCCCCATCCTGAGGAACACCTAAGGCTCTGCCCCTCACTATGTAACAGGAGCGACCAGACCAAAAAACAAACAAACAAACCCAAAAATGGCTCAAACAGGAGAACAAATCAAAGCCCCAGAGCCAAATCATCTAAGCCATCAAGAGATAGACAACCTATCAGATGCACAGTTCAAAGCCCAGGTGATCAGGATGCTCACAGAATTGGTTGATTTTGCTCACAAATTAGATGAACAAATGAAGGCTAAAATAAGTGAAATGAAGAAAAATGCACAGGGAACCAATAGAGATGGGAGGAAAACTGGGACTCAAATCAATGGACTGGACCAGAAGGAAGAAAGAAACAACCAAACAGAAAAGAAGGAAGAAACAAGAATTCAAAAAAATGAGGACAGGCTTAGGAACCTTCAGGACATCTTGAAACATCCCAACATCTGAATTATAGGGGTATCAGAAGGGGAAGAGGAAGAGCAACAAGTGGAAAACTTATTTGAACAAATAATAAAGGAGAACTTCCCCAATCTGGCAAAGGAAATAGACTTCCAGGAAGTCCAGGAAGCTCAGAGAGTCCCAAAGAAGTTGGACCCGAGGAGGAACACACCAAGGCACATCAGAATTACATTAGCCAAGATCAAAATGAAGGAGAGAATTCTAGAAGCAGCAAGGGATAAGGGGACAGTCACCTACAAAGGAGTTCCCATCAGACTGCCAGCTGATTTCTCAAAAGAGACCTTACAGGCAAGAAAGGGCTGGAAAGAAGTATTCCAAGTCATAAAAGGCAAGGACCTACATCCAAGATTGCTCTATCCAGCAAAGCTGTCATTTAGAATGGAAGGTCAGATAAAGTGCTTCTCAGATAAGGTCAAGTTAAAGGAGTTCATCATCACCAATCCCTTATTACATGAAATGTTAAAGGGACTTATCTAAGGAAAAGAAGACAAAAAATATGAACAGTAAAATGACAGCCAACTCACAATCATTAACCACACCTAAAACAAAAACAAAAGCAAACTAAGCAAACAAGTAGAACAGGAATAGAACCACAGAAATGGAGATCATATGGAGGGTTAGCAACAGGGGAGTGGAGGAGCAGAGAGGGGGGAAAGGTACAGAGAATAAGTAGCATAGATGGTAGGTAGAAAATAAACAGGGAGAGGGTAAGAATAGTATAGGAAATATAGAAGCCAAAGAACTTATATGTACAACCCATAGACTTGAACTAAAGGCGGGGAATGTGGGTGGGAGGGGTTGTGCGGGGTGGAGAGGAGTGAAGTGGGGGAAATAGGACAAGTGTAATAGCATAATCAATAAAATACATTAAAAAAATAAGTAAGTAAGTAAATAGTGGCCTTGTTTTTCTATTAACTTCTGGGATTGAATCAGTACTTCAGAGGCTATAAGGCTTAGTGTCTAAGCCATTCAAAGCAAAAATTCTTGGCTTAATCAGTTATATCAACAGGACTGACTTAGTCCTCGCATGTTCTAACATAATGCAAGAAAGGTTGGTCCAGGAGGTTCTTGTTTTATAAAAGAAAAAAATGGGCATAATTATAATTTCTTTTAAGAGTTTTGTAAGTAACAAAAAGTCACGTATTAATTAACTAAATTTAAATTAGTCCAATATCATAAAAATCATTTAGATTGACTCTATACAGGAACATAATAACTATTGATCTTATAAGATTTTTTAAGAGATGAAACTTTTAAAATTTACAAAGAAGGTAAATGGAGTAACTAAATCGAAAGATTTGCAGCATTGTCTAAAGTTCACAACAGCCTTTCTCAGACTTTTGGCTAAAATCAACTGTAGAGATCAGTTCTTATCAGCTCAAAGTTCACAAAAGCCAAAGGTTTAAATAAACAAAAGGACCTGTTATGATAATTTAATTTAATGCTTATGTTTACACTTAGGTTTGCCTCCCAGAAATTGAGACAGCAAATGAGTCTAAGGACAAAGAACTTTCTTTTTATAAAACAGTTACAGTGATAGAAACCAAATAAGTAGCTGCCTAGAGTGGAGAGGCCTAAGAAATAATAGTAACTGCAAAAGGGCTAAAGAGAACTACTCAGGTAACAACAATGTTCTGTATGTTGATTGGAGTGGTTACAGCTGTAACCACTTATACCTCATATATTGAGGTATAACCACTTATATTGAGGAAATTATACCTCAATAAAGTTGATTTAAAACCATAAAAAGAGACATTTTTCATTTTTACCAATAACTTTATTGATTTGGATATTTTGAGTATGTCATCTATCTTCCACTATGGGCTTCTAGTGGGTAGAGGCCAGGTGTGCTGCTAAACATCTTCCAATGAATAAGACAGCCCCACAGCAAAGAGTTATTTGGCCAAAATGTCAATAGTACCAAGAAATCTCACAAACCACTTTTTACATGTTTGATCAGTCACAGTACCTTCTCCATACACTGCACAAATCTTCTTTTGTGTTTCACTTGTGTTTTTACCTTTTTTGAAATAAAAAGCATAATATGCCAAAAATGTTTCATATCTTCTTCCATCTTCAATATTAAATGGCTGCACAAAAATTTCACCAATTTTGATAAGTTTTTTTAAATGCACGCTGATATGACTGATAGTTGTCACAATATAATATGACTGATAGTTGTCACAACATAATTTGTTCTAACAAAATTGTTTCAAGTGAAGTTAAAGACAACTAAACACCCAATATAATATTACTTGAAGATAAGCTACGACAAGTCTAAAATGTACATATACTATAAACCCTACAGCAGCCACTAAAAAAAGTTATAGCTAATAAGCCAACAAAGGAGATCAAATACTAAAACAGAATCATAAAACATACCCAATTAATCCAAAAGGCAGAAAAAAGAAAAGGCAACAAAAATAGATAAAACAAAACAAAACAAAACAAATAGCATGGTGGCTGATTCAAAATCAAACATATCAATAATCAGAATAAATATGCTCTCATCTCAGTTAAGATGTAGAGATTGTCAGATGCAATTTTTAACAAAGCAAGACTTAACTGTATGTTCTTTTTAAAAAACCCAACTTTACAGAGAGACACAAATAGGTTAAAAGCAAAAGAATGAAAGGCACATTATGCAAACACTAATCTTAAGAAAGGGGAAATAACTGCATTAATATTAGACAAAACAGATTTCTGAACAAAGAATATTACCCATGTTGTTTTATGATAAAAGAGTCAATTCAGCAACAGGACATAAAAATCGAAGAGCTTTACATCCTTAATAGAGCTACAAATTACATAAAGCAAGAAACTGATAGAAGTACGAAGGTAAGTAGACAAATCCATAATTATATTCATAGATTTCAACCTAACTTTCTCAGAAATTGATTGAACAATAGACATAACATTAATAAAAATAAAAATGACTTAACGCTCTCAACCAACTTAACCTAATTGACAATTATAGAACACTTAGCCTAGCAAAATATGCATTCTTTTTGAGTGTATATGAAATATTTACCAATCAAATCATATAATATATATATTCTCTGAAGGAATTAAATTTTAAATAAACCACAAAATAAAGGAAAATCCCCAAATATTGGGAAATTTAACAAAAACACTTCTAATAGCCCATGGGTCAAAAAGAAATAACAAGAATAATTACAACCAGTTTAAACTGAATTAACAAGAAAACAACATATCAAAATTTGGGGGTTTCAACTAAAGCAGTACTTAGCAGGAAATGACTATATTAGAGTTCTAAATGCCTATAATTAGAAAAGAAGAAAGTTTTCAAATGAATGGCTTCATCTTCCACATTAAGGAAATCAGAAAAAGAAAAGCAAATAAAATGCAAGGTTCATTAAAAGAGAAATAGATAAACCTGAAAAGACTTATATCTATTAAAGAAATTAAATGTGTAGTTTAAAATCATTCTTAAAACTCTGGATCCCGCCCTGGCTGGTGTGGCTCAGTTGGTTGCAGCGTCAACCCTGTAACCAAAGGGCTGCCATTTGATTCCCAGTCAGGGAACATACTTAGGTTGTGGTTTCAGTCCCCTGTTTGGATGTGGACAATCCCAGTTCTGGGTGCACATGGGAGGCAACCAATAGGTGTGTCTTTCTCACATCAATGTTTCTCTCTCACCCTTCTTCCTCTCTCTTTAAAGAGCAATGGAAAAAAATGTCCTTCAGTTAAAACTAAAAACGAAAAAACTTAAACTCTGGATCCTACTGCCTTCACTGGTGAATTCTATCAAACATATAAGAAAGAAATAATACCAATTATATACCAGCTCTTTCACAGCACTGAAGAGTGAATACTTTCCAAGTCACTTTATGAAGCCAGAATTATCCTGATACTAAAACCAGACAAAGACATTACAAGACAAAGAAACCTATACACCAATATCTCTCATGCACATACATGCAAAAAATGTTTATATTTTAGTGGGTCAAATTAAACATTACATGAAATGTTTATAAAAGTGAGATTTATCACATGAATTCATGGTTGAATTAAAACTTGAAAATCAATCATTGTAATTCATTACATGAAGAGAAAAAGAAAAACCATATAATCATGTACTAAATGGAGAAAATGTTTTAGACTAAGTCCAACATCTAGTCCTTATTTTTTAAATAAATAAATCTCACCAGTAGGAGAAAATTTCCTCAATCTGAAGGTAAGAAAAGCCCTACAGCTAATATCAACTTTAATATCAAGTAATGGAATACTTTCTCCCTAGGATCAGGAATAAGGCAAGGATGTCTACTCTCATCATGTCCATTAAAAATTTACTGGAGGTGTTGGACAATCCAACAAGTCAAGAAAAAGAAAAAAAAAAAGGGATTTATATTGGAAATGAAGGAGGAAAACAACCATCTTTATTTGCAGGTAACTTGATCACCTATCCAGATAAAACCTAAAAGAATAGGTGAGTTTAGTAAGGATATTTGACCACTACACAAAAATCTACTGTATCTTATATTCTAGCAATGAATAATTAGAAATTTAAATTTTAAAAGCAATACCATTTATGACATCATCAAAAATATGAGATACTTAGGGATAAATATGACAACACATATGTAAATCTTGTTCAATGAAAAGAATATAAGATTGCTGAAAGACATTAAGGAAGACCTACATAAAATGATGAAGTATACCACTTTCCTTGACTTTAAAGACACAAAATTGTTATGTCAATTTCTTAAATTAACATATAAATTAAATGCAATCCAAGTCAAAGCTTCAGCAGACATTTTACAGATCTTGACAAGCTGATATTAAAATTTATTTGAAAATCCAAGGTCCTAGAATAGCTACAACATTTTTATAAATGAAAAACAAAATTGGGAGACTTCTGATCAAGATGGCAGCATAGGCAGACGTGGCTCACCTCTTCGCACAACCACATCAAAATTACAACTAAAATATCAAACAACCATCACTCAGCAACATCAGAAATTAAAACTGAATGGAAGTCTGACAACTATGAAATCGAGTTGAATGGCAGTATGTCAACTACAGAATTAAAGAAACCACATCCATCCAGACTGGTAGGAGGGGTATAGATGCAGAAAGGGCTGGTCCCACAACCATGTGGATAAAAATTTGGGAGGAATATCTTTGGAGCAAGGAGTCTGAGACCCACATCAGACTCCCCAACCCAGTATTCCAGTGCTAGGAAGATAAGTCCCCACACCTTCTGGCTGCAAAAACCAGCAGGTATTGAGTCTGTGGAAGAAACTACTGGAGGCCCAGCAGTTCCTCTTAAGGAACCCACACACAGACTCACCTATTCAGATTCATTCCCTCTAAGCTCCAGCACCGGGGTAGCAGCTTGAAAGGCACCAGTAGTACACAAGAAGCTAACATGTCTGGCATCAAAGTAAGCACAGCCATTGTCCCTTTACTAACCCCCCCCCACAACAGAGCAGGTAAGCTGGTGCCACATCTGAGACTCCATCAATCTGGCTAATACTGTTTGACCCTCCTTGGAGGTCCCAGGAGACTCTGCTCCACCCAACTTACAGGCCCACCTAAGTTGCTTTTCAATATGAATGGCTGGTCTTGGCCCCTAAATCCTATCAAACAAGCAAAGCTGGCTTTGGTGAGTCCTATCAGCAGCCAGATTAGATTCACAGCTTGCTTCCCCTGGGAGCCTCCAAGCCCAGCATCAGCAGCAGCCATCTCAGATTGCTTTACAGGTGAAGCAGGGTGTCCTGGGCAAAACACAGATGGAAGCTGACCTTGGCCTGTAAGACTCAGGAAACCTCAGAGCCAGCACACTCAGTGGACAACTATAAACCAAGTCAGATCACCACCACCCTGCCCCTCCCTGCACAGCTGATCCTCCACAGAGGGCAGAGGTTGGTGGTCAGTGGTCACAGCCAGTCCTTGCAACTGACTGGCCTGGGTAAATCCCTCCCACAGATTTGCCAAGAGCCACCAAGGCTCAACTACAAGAGAAGGGTGTATTCAGCCTACACAAAGGGGACACCTTGAGTACCCAGCTTGGATAATAGGGGAGGCTATGCCACTGGACCCTACCAGACACCTACTACATTAATTAGGCCACACTACCAAGACATGGAGTCAAAGCAGCTCTACCTAATACCTAGAAACAAACATTTGGCAGGGAGGCTGCCAAAATGAGGAGACAAAGAAACATGGCCCAAATGAAAGAACAGATCAAAACCCCAGAAAAAGAATTAAACAAAATAGAGATAAGCAATCTACCAGATGAAGAGTTCAAAACACTGTTTATAAGGATGCTCAAGGAACTTAGTGAGGACCTTAGCAGTATAAAAAAGACCCAGTCAGAAATGAAGGATACACTAATTGAAATGAAGAAGAATCTACAGGAAAACAACAGTAGAGTGGATGAAGCTGAGAATGAAATCAATGATTAGCAATGTAAGGAAGAAAAAAAACAAACATGCAAAACAACAAGAAGAAAAAAGAATCCAAAAAAATGAGGATAGTATAAACAGCCTCTAGGACAACTTTAAGAGATCCAACATTCACATCATGGGGGTGCCAGAAGGAGAAGAGAAAGTGCAAGAAATAGGAAATCTATTTGAAAAAATAATGAAAGAAAACTTCCCTAATTTGGTGAAGGAAACAGACATGCAAGTCCAGGAAGCACAGAATCCCAGTTAGGATGGATGCAAAGAGGCCTACTCCAAGACACATCATAATTAAAATGCCAAAGATTAAAGATAAAGAGAAACTCTCAAAAGCAGCAAAAGAAAAGAAGTCAGTTACCAGATGGATGCCAGATGGGAAGGGGGAGGGGAAGAATGGGTGAAGAGGTAAAAGAATTAAGAAGTACAAAGAGGTAGTTACAGAATAGCCATGGGGATGTAAAGTACAGTATAGTAAATGGAGTAGCCAAAGAACTTATATGCATGACCCATGGACATGAACAATGGTGGGGGATTGCCAGTGGGAGAAGGGGACACTGGGTGGAGGAGGGCAAAGGGTAAGGGCAGGACAACTGTAATAGCATAATCAATAAAACATAATTTTAAAGAAAGATAAAGCTGGGAGGAGACAGAAGAGGATAAAGGGGCTCAAATATATGGAGACAGAATGAGACTTAGTTTTGAATAGTAAATGCATAATATAATATAGAGATATTATAGAATTGTACAGTTGAAATCTATATAATATGCCCTGGCTGGTATAGCTCAATGGATTGAGTGATGGCTTGAGAATTGGAAGGTCACAGGTTCAATTCCTGGTCAGGGCACATGCCTGAGCTGTGGGCCAAGCCCCCAGTTGTGGGTATGTGAAAGGCAACTGATTGATGTTTAAGAAAAAAAAAGAAATGTATATAATCTTATTAACCAATGTCACCCCAATAAATTTAATAATTTTTTTAAAAAGAACAAAGTTGGAAGATTTATAATACTTGGTTTCAAGACTTATTATAAAGCTGTAGTAATCAAGTCAGTGTGGTAATAAATAAATATAGACAAATATCAATAGAGCAGAATATAGAGTCCAGAAACAGATTCCAAAAGTAATCAAGGGGGAAGGGATCATCTTTTCTGGAATAAATTGATATCCACATGGAAAAATATGAGCCTGAACCATTACCCACACCACATACAAAATTAACTAAATATGGACTATAGACCTAAATTTAAGGGAGAAAACTTACAGAAGAAAGCATTAAAAAAATTAATCAGGCCTTCTCTCCAGAGGCTATGAACTCACTGCCCTCCAAGTCTTCCCCTTTCCCTGAAATGGAAGGCCCCTCCTCCATTTCCTTGGTGGTGGGGCCCTGACCCCCACAGCTGTGCTGCCACCTGCTTACCGATGCCAACGAGGTCCCCTACAAGTACATAAAGCAGCTGGAGGAGGAGCCACAGGGGCTGCCCCAGCACAAGCCACCCCTGGGGGAGCCTGGCCCTCACAGGGCTACAGTTGCCAGCACCCTGCAGCTGTGGAGCCACTGCATGTCACACTCAGAACTCAAATCCTTCACATGAGGACTTCCAGCACTGCAGCCACCTGTCCCTGCACCATGCCTGCAAACCTGCCTGCTCTGCCCACACTGCTTCCACAACACTATGGAGATAGTACAGCATGTGTGTCTCCACTAAGTTCAGACCTGGCTCTGGGCCTTGGCATCTGATCCACACAGCAGCACACTCATATTCACTCCCTGGCTCTGCTGAAGCTACTGCCTTATACTGGGCCTCAGTTCACTGATCCACCCAAAGGGAGAAATGTCCTTCCTTCAATCATTCCCTTCCTTTCTCCCTAATTGTGTGATGTAGATCAGGTCCTTGCCTCTCCCTGGGTCCTTGCTCCTCCCTGAGCCAATTGCAACTAGGTTCCAGCCCATCTGTGCTGTGTGAGCCTTTGCAAGTGATTTAACATCTCTAAGCCCTGGTTTTCTGATCCAAAGTGCTGAATGGTTGTCCACATAAATACTTGACAAAAAAGCACAGCATGGCTCCTTTTAATATCTCCCCCTTCTACCCAGTCACCTTACCCTTTACTCAATAAACATTCCACACTATAAAAAAGGAAGGAAGGAAGGAAGGAAGGAAGAAAGGAAGGAAGGAAGGAAGGACGGACTCAGTGAGTGGGATATGTATTGGGTTTGGAAAATATTTTTTAAATGTGTCAAAATAAGCAGGATGTATAAAAGAAAAATTAATTAATTAGATTTCATCAAATGTAAAAACTTTAGTTCTTTTGGGAAAAAAAACTTTCATAGGAAAATGAAAATCCAGACTGGAAGAATATATTTGCAAAACTTACATCTAACACAAGAAAATATGAATAACTCTATAATGCAAAGATATAGAGCCCAATTTTTAAAACACACAAAAATTTGAACAGATGCTTTCCCAAAGAAGATGTATAGAGAGCAAATAAGCACATTAAAAGACATTCAAAATAATTAGTCGCTAGGGGAATGCAAAGTAAAACCACATCCAGGGACCTCTGGTCAAGATGGCAGTATAAGTAAACACAGTACTCACCTGTTCCCACAACCACATCAAAAGTACAACTAAACTACAGAATAACCATCATGCACAACAACCTGAAAATGAGCTGAATGGAAGTTCTACTACCATTGAATTAAAAAAGAAACCACATTGAGACTGATAGGAGGAGTGGAGAAGCGGAATGGGATGGTCCCACACTGATGTGTGGCAACTAAAACTCAGAAGGATATCCCCAGGGGGATCTCAGCTGTGGAGGCCCCCTGTGAAGAACAATGGGTCCGAGCCCCACACCAGGCTCCCCAGCCCAGTGTTCCAGTGCCAGGAAGAGAAGTCCCCATAACTTCTGGCTTTAAAAACCAGCAGGGATTAAGTCTGAAAAAGACGAAGGCTTCTGGAGTCCCAAGCAGTTCCTCTTAAAGGGCCTGTAGAGGAAAAGTCAGCTAGGTTAAGGTGACCCAGAGGAGGGACTGGGAACTAGGATAGAGTTTTGTTTAGGTTACTTAGAAGCTGCCAGCTGTTGGATTTCAGCCAGGCAGTCATAATTTCTGCTTCAGCTTTTGTACACTCAGCATCAGATTATGACGCCTCAAGGCTAACTCCCGTCTGCACATAGCAGCTAACTCCCACTTTGGCTTCAGAGCACCCAGCTTCAGATAAGGACACCTCAAGGCTAAAGTTATTTTTAGTTATTTTTCGCATCAGCTTCTGTACCTCCTGCTTTTGCTATGTAGGGAAGGGTGTCCAGAGAGCAATAAAAGCCCTGCTCAGCCAAGGCTCGGGGCTCAGAATTTGGGGTCTGTACTCCTCTGGGCCCATGCATGTTAATAAAGGGTCATGCTCTGCCATCCAACTGTGTGTTGAGTCATTTCTTCCGTAACAGGACTATGCATGGACTTACTTGGACTCATTTCCTCTGATCTCCAGCATGGGGCAGCAGTTGAAAAACACTAGAGATAAACAGGGAAGGGAAAGAACTGAATTGTTTGGTATCAAGGTGAGAACTAAAATGGCAGCTTTTTCCTAAATAGGAGTGCTGGTGGAGGCCATAATTCCTTTGATGAGCCCTCTCCCCACAGAGCCAGCAGGTGAGTACCATATCTGAGACTCCATCAACCTGGCTCACATTATTTGCCCCACTCTGGTGATTCCTAGAGGCCCCGGCCCCATATAACTTTGAGGTCACCCAAACTGTTCCCAGTGGATTTTTCATACAAATGGCTTGTCTTGGCTCTTGCTTCAGTTTCTCCTAAAATCTCTCATACAAGCAACATTTGGCCTCAGTGAGCCATGGACCTCTTACTAACTGGCCCAGGCCTGGTACTAGCAGCAGCCAGCCTTGGTTCTCAGTCTGGCCTTGCTTAGGCAATTGCAAATCTAGCACAAGTAGCAGCCATCTGCAGATCACTTTGTACCTTATGCTGGTGGTTGTTGGGTAGGAGAAAGGTGGTGGCTGACCTTGGCCTGCATCTCCCAGGAGGCCCCAGAGCCTGCATACTGGGTAGACAGCTTCAGACTACATTGAAGCACCACCACTCAATGACCTCCACAAATGACATACTTAAGGGATGGACTCAGTGGGCAACTGAGCTCTGCTGAAATAAGACCTACTCTATGGAGTGGGCCCTGCACAACTGATCCTCCATGGTGGTTGGAGGTTGTTGGTCAGTGGTCACTACCAGTCCCTGCACCTGATTGACCTGGATAAATCCATCCCATTGATGTGTCAACGGCAATCAAGGCTCAACTGCAAGAGGAGGGTATACTTAGCCCACAGGAAGGGCACACCTTGAGTGCCCAGCTAGGGTGATAGGGTGACAGGCTGTGCCACTGAACCCTACAGAACACCTATTACATTAGGCCACTCTACCACACCAGGCAGACACAGCAGCTCTACCTAACATATAGAAACAAATACAGGGAAGCTACCAAAATGAGGAGACAAAGAAACATGGCCCAAATGAAAGAACAAAACAAAAGTCCAGAAAAAGAACTAAACAAAATGGAGACAAGCAATCTAATAGATGCAGAGTTCAAAACATTGGTTTAAGGATGCTCAAGGAACTTGGTGAGAATCTCAACATCATAAAAAAGACACAGTTAGACACTAATTGAAATGAACAATTTACAGGGAATCAACAGTAGATTAAGACAAAGTAGAGGATGAATCAGTGATTTGGAATCTAAAAAAATAACAAACAATCAGAACAGCAAGAAGGAAAAATAATCTTTAAAAAGGATAGTGTAAGAAGCCTGTTACAACTGGGACAACTTCAAGTGTATCAATATTTGCATCATGGGCCTGCTGGAAGGTAAGAGAGAGCAAGAAATTGAAAATAAATTTGAAAATATAGTGACAGAAAATTTCCCTAACTTGGTAAAGGAAATAGACATATAAAACCAGGAAGTACAGAGTCCCAAACACGATAAACCCAAAGAAGTCCATACCAAGACACATCATATTTAAGATGCCAAAGGTTAAAGACAAATAGAGAATTCTAAAAGTAACAAGAGAAAAGCAGTTAGTTACTTACAAGGGAGCTGGTTTCTTTATGAAAACTTTGCAGACCTGAAGGGACTGGCAGGAAATATTCAAAGTGATGGAAAGCAAGGGCCTACAACCAAGATTACTCTGCCCTGTGAAACTGTCATTTAGATTGAAGGACAGATATAGAGCTTCCCAGACGAGAAAAGTTCAACACCACCAAACCAGTATTATATGAAATGTTAAAGGATTTTCTTTAAGAAGAAGATAAAAAATATGAATGAGCAATAAAGAAGGCAATAAATACATATCTACCAACAATTAAATCTAAAAGACAACACAAATGAATAAGTGGAATAGAAATAGAATCCCAGACACAGAGAATGTTTTGATGGTTGCCACATGGAGGGAGATTCAGAGGGATGGGTGAAAAAGGTGGAGTGATTAAAAACTACAAATTGATTATTACAGAATAGTCATGGAGATGTAGAGTACAACATAGGAAATAGTCAATAATAGTCTAATAACTATGTATGGTGTCAGATGGGTGTGAGATTTATTGGGATGATAAAGTGTTATGTTATGTAATGCCTAATCACTGGGGTGTATGCCTGAAACTAATATAATAATAACATATGCCAAATGTAATTTAAAATAAAAAATTATTTAAAAAAACCACATCTGCCTTCTCACTAAAGTGAACAAAAACAAAAATAAAAGTGTTTGTGAGGATGTAGAGGAACTGTAACTCTCTTACACCGCTGGTGGGAATGTAAAATGGTACAACCTCTTTTAAACACTTTGACAGTTTTTTTTTTTTATTTAAATATATACCTATCACATGGCCCTGGCATTCCATTACTAGGTATTTACCTCAGTGAAATGAAAGTATCTGCACATGACTACTTGTATACAAATGTTCATAGGAGCTTTATCTGTAACAGCCAAAAACTGGAAACAACCTTGATATTCATCAATAGGTAACTAGATAAACAAATTGTGATGTATCCCTACAATTTAATACTATTCAGCATTAAGCAAAAATAAATGTTTGATATATTCAACAACATGGGTGAATCTCAAAATAATTAGGCTAAATTAAAGAAGCTGGCAAAAAAAGTACTAACTCTTTATATATGAATCACTCTTTTATATATGAAATCAAATGCAAACTAAGCTATAGTGACAAGAAGCAGATCAATGGTTGCTTATGAATGAGGAGGGGCACAAGAGAGAAATTTCAAAAAGGTACAAGTTTGGAAGTGATACATTTGTTCATTTTCTTGACTGAGGTGATAGTTTTAAAGTTATATGCATATGTCAATTGTACTCATTAAATAAGTGCAGTTTATTTTATGTCAGTTATACCTTTAATATCTGTAAAAATTTAATAAAAAACAGTGGGGTGGGCAAACACCACTATGTCCCATCTTTAAATTCTTTCTGACCACAATGTGTCTTAGAAGGTTTTAAGAAATAGTAAAGAAAATGAAAATTGCAACTGTAGAATATTAAAAAAAAAAAGAAATAGTAAAGAGAATGAGATTACTTACTTGACAAAGTCTGTCTCCCTTTGGATTCTCATGATCTCTGTGCTTGTCAAACTCTTATGGCTAGTTATGTGTGCAAAACCAGGGAACTAAAATTAAGAATATAATAGAATCATGGTAAAAGCTGTGGTATAATGAAATTTCATTAAAAACTAATTTTAATGTTTTTTCTTACATCCAACATCTGTCATTTAAAAACCATGATTGGGGAAATCATAAGTAATGATTACCCCAGTACCCATTAAAAATTAAAATGCTCTTTGTAATCAGATATGTACATTATATTAAAAACATAAGTTTACAAGAGAAGATATCTGAATTTAGCTTTAGACAGACAAGATTTTAGAATCTAGAAACCTAAGTTAGCACACATTTTTCTCAAAGATTATATCCCTAGGAAACTCAAAAGGACTCACCTAAAAGAATAAATGCAGCAACTGTCTGCTGTTATCCACAAACATTGAACTCACTTCAACATACTTATTTGAGCATCCACTTTATACCAGACACTGTGTTTGACGCAAGGAGGGAGAAAAATAAATATTATAGCACATAGCCCCTCCTGCGACTCATAGCCTATCCTGCGATTGGTTTGATGTGGTCTCTATGTCTGAGTGGTAGGAGAATGGAACAGAAAGGAAGTTTTGAGAAGGAACACAAGGGAAGAAGCTAATACTTATGGAGGGTCTGACAATATTTTTTGTAGCTGTTATCTCCTTGACATTTCACAATGAATGACCTTAGGAGGTGGGTAATATCACCACTTTATTTTATTCTTATAACATTTACTTTTTATAATTTCAAACTTACAGAAAAGTTGCAAGGATTGTACAAATAACTCTTGTCTAACGAGTTTGAGCAGTCATTCATGTTAATTAACATTTTGCCCCAAGTGATTTCATTCTCTTTCTCTCTCTGAATTGAATAAGCTACAGTAACAATGTCCTCTGTCTCTAAATACTTCAGTGTGCATTTCCTATGAACAAGGATGTACTCTTACACAAGTATCAAAACCTCCCAAAATTAACAGTGATATAATATATTATCTAGCTCTGGCTTGTGTGGCTCAGTGGATTGAGTGTTAGCCTGTGAACCAAAGGGTCACCATTTCGATTCCCAGTCAGGCCACCCCCAGAAGGGGGTGTGCAAGAGGCAACCACACATTGATGTTTCTTTCCTCTTTCTCCCTCCCTTCCCCTCTCTCTAAAAATAAATAAATAAAATCTCTCTCTCTCTCTCTCTCTCTCTCTATATATATATATATATATATATATATATATATATATATTCTAACCTACAGATCTTT
This sequence comes from Anoura caudifer, assembly GCA_004027475.1. Classification (NCBI taxonomy): domain Eukaryota; kingdom Metazoa; phylum Chordata; class Mammalia; order Chiroptera; family Phyllostomidae; genus Anoura; species Anoura caudifer. The sequence continues at coordinate 21,823 of PVKU01014404.1, forward strand.
ATCTAAATTTTATTGATCATGCCAATGATGTCCTTCACAGCTATATTTTTCTTGTTCTAGGATTAACTCTAGAATCATACTTTCATTTAGTTGTCACCTCTCTTTTGTCTCCTTTAATCTGAAATAGTTTCTCAGTCTGTATATCCTTCATGATGTTGACATTTTTTGAAGAGTAACAGGTCAGTTAATTTGCAGAATCCCCTTCACTTTGGTTTTGTCTAACGTTTCCTGTGATTGGATTCACTCATGCACTTTGGTACAAATACCAGAGAAATGACATCGTGTCTATCTTAGTGCATCGTATCTAATGGCACATATATTCCTCATTTTTGAGATGAAGATACTACTGAGACTCAGAAAGTCCAACTCACTTGCTTCAAGCCACATCAACAGTAGCTTCTACACCATGTCTGCAGGCTGAGCTTAGGACTCCAAACTTTATGCTGCAGGCAATGGGGACTGGTCAAAGGGTTTCAGTTGTTTTTGTGTCAGATCCAGTATAGCCTATACCAAAAGTCTCAAAGTGGTGGTCTATTGTCCAAATTTAGCATGCCTTTGAGTTTTATTTGGCCCAAATAAACAATTCTTTTTTAAAGTATTTTTTTTATTGATTATGCTATTAGTTTTCCCAATTTTTCCCCCTTTATCTGCCCCTATCCCGCACTGTCCAACCCTCCAGCATCCCCTGCTCTTAGTTCATGTTCATGAGTTGTACATATAAGTTATTTGAGTTCTGTTTCCCATACCATTTTTTATCTCTCCCTATCTACCTTATGCCTACTAACCATGCTTCTTTTTCCCTGTACCTTCCCCCCATTCCTCCCTTCCCCCTCCCCACTGAAATCCCTCCATGTGATGTCCATTTCTCAGATTCTGTTCCTGTTCTGGGTGTTTGCTTAGTTTTGTTTTCATTGTTTTTCTTTTCTTTTAGGTTCATTTGTTGATAGTTGTGAGTTTGTTGTTATTTTACTGTTCAAATTTTTTATCTTCTTTTTCTTAGATAAGTCCCTTTAACATTTCGTATAATAATGGCTTGGTGATGATGAGCTCCCTTTAACTTGACTCTATCTGGGAAGCACTTTATCTGCCCTTCCATTCTAAATGAAAGCTCTGCTGGATAGAGTAATCTTGGATGTAGGCCCTTGCCTTTCATGACTTCAAATACTTCTTTCTAGCCTCATCTTGCCTGCAAGGTTTCTTTTGAGAAATCAGCTGATAGCCTTATGAGAACTCCTTTGTAAGTAACTCTCTCCTTTCCTCTTGCTGCTTTTAGGATTCTCTCCTTATCTTTAATCTTGAGCAATTTAATGATGATGTGCCTTGGTGTGTTCCTCTTTGGGTCCAACTTCTTTGGGACTCTCTGGGCTTCCTGGACTTCCTGGAAGTCTGTTTCCTTTGCCAGATTGGGGAAGTTTTCCTTCATTTA
>PVKU01014405.1:0-23227 GCA_004027475.1 Anoura caudifer
AGAACCACTTGGGGTGCCTGTTAAAAACAGCAACAGCAAAGCTCTTCCTGGGACTTTCTTGGGAATTTTGATTTATTGGTATTGGGATGGGAATTTAGAATTTTTATTTTTATCAGGGATCTAAATAATTAAATCAGCAGCCTGGGAAACAGTGTTCCCATATTGAGATTCAGAAAAAGGAAATTCAGAATCACTTGTGCCCAAACAGGGGTACAGACGAGTGCTCTCAACCTGATGGCCCACTGGAAGCCCTCCTGGAAAATCCTGGTGGCCAGGGCAACATACTTGGACTGAGTGAAGCATCGTCTCTGAAGTGGGACCCAAGGGTCAGATTGGTATTTGGGGAACTACCTCATAGAAGGGTGTAATGACCGCCCCAAACAGTTTCAGAGAATTTGAACATATTTGAAATTAAAAGACGGGGAAGATAAAAACAAGGGAAAAACTACGTAATTTTCAATGTGGTAAATTTATAAGATTACCTGTTCACTGAGAGAACATAGTCAAAAACTTGAGTGACATAGGAATCTAGGGTAGTGCTTTAAAAATCTGAGGGCTCATTAAAGTCGCACGGAGGGCTAGTTTAGATAGATCAATTGTCTCCACCTCCAGAGTTGCTGATCAGTAGGTGTAGAGTGAGGCCTAAGATCTTGTGTTTCTTTTTTTTTCCTGTTTCATTTCATTAAGTCTACTTACTGTGTTTCCCAACTTTTCACTCTCTCACATACCATAGCGTAACCATCCCCAGCTTGAGTATTTGAACCTCCTCTAGCTTAATCCCACCTCAGGAATGAGAGCACTGAAACCAGGACATGTAAAGGGGCTTCTTCTTCAGGCTGCTGTCAGCACATTTGTATGTGCTGTGCTAACTGCAAGGAAGTGCTCCTCTGGGTGACGGATCACAAAGTACTTCTCTGCGAGGACTGATTAGAAAACAGTGCCCGTTTCTTAGGGCTGGCACAGCCTTGCCAGGAACATAGCTGGGTGAGCATAATGTGGGCTAGATTTGTAGGTCCACCTTCTTGGCCATGTGCTTTTGTTGTAATAGATAATGTATTTAACCTGACACAGCTGCTATTCCACATGTAATTTCTCTCTCTCTTTCTTTTTTTATTGTTGTCCAAGTATAGTTGTCTCCATTTTCCTCCCACCACTCCCCCCACCTGAACCATCCCCTCATCTGAACACTTGATCCTACCCAGCTTTGGCTTTGTCCTTCTGTCCTTTATACCTGTTCTTTGATGACCTTTTCCCCTTTCCCTCCCATTATACCCCCCCACCCCTCTGGTCACTGTCAGTTTGTTCTTTATTTCCATGTCTCTGGTTCTATTCTGCTTGCTTGCTTGTTTTGTTGATTAGGTTCCACATATAGGTGAGATCATATGGTACTTGTCTTTCACTGCCTGGCTTATTTCACTTAGTACAATGCTCTCCAGATCCAACCATGCTGTTGCCAAGGGTAGGGGCTCCTTCTTTCTGCTGCATAGTATTCAATAGTGTAAATGTACCATAATTTTTTGATCCACTCATTTACTTGTCTTCCTGGAGTGGAGTCATGTGAGTTCTTATATATTTTGGAGATCAAACCCTTGTCCAAGGGATCATTGGCAAATATATTTTCCCACACAGTTGGTTCCCCATTTGTTTTTCTAATATTTTCTTTAGCTGTGCAGAAGCTTTTTATCTTGAGGAAGTCCCATTTGTTTATTCTTTCCTTTATATTCCTTGCTCTAGGAGATATATTGGTGAAAATATTGCTGCGTGGAATATCTGAGATTTCCCTGTCTATGTTCTTCTCTAGTATTTTTATGGTGTCAGGACTTATATTTAAGTCTTTTATCTATCCTGAGTTTATTTTTGTGTCTGATATAAGTTGGTGGTTGAGTTTCATTTTTTTGCATGTAGTTGTCCAAATCTCCCAACACCATTTGTTGAAGAGGATATTTTTACTCCATTTTATGCTTCTTCCCTCTTTGTTGAATATTAATTGACCATAGAGACTTGGGTTTATTTCTGGGCTCTCTTTTCTGTTCCATTGATCTATGTGTCTGTTTCTTATGCCAATACCAAAGTGTTTTGATTACTTTGGCCTTTTAATATAGCTTAATGTCAGGTATTGTGATCCTTCCTATTTTGTTCTTTCTCAAAATTGCTGTGGCTATTCAAGGTCATTTATGGTTCCATATACATTTATGAAATGTTTGTTTTATATCTACAAAATATGTCATTGCTATTTTAATAGGGATTGAGTTGAATCTATAAATTGCTTTGGGTAGTATGGATATTTTGATGATGTTAATTCTTCCAATCCATGAACATAGTATATGCTTCCATTTGTTTGTGTCTTCCTTAATTTCTTTCTTCAGCATTGTGTACTTCTCCGAGTATAGGTCTTTTACCTCCTTGGTTAAGTTTATTCCTACGTACCTTATTTTTCTTATTGCTGTATTAAATGGCTCCCCCCCCAATTTTTGTCTCTGATATTTCATTGTTTGTATACAAAAATACTTTTGTTTTCTGAATATTGACTTTGTATCCCACTGTTTTGCCAAATTCACTTATTAGGTCAAGTAGTTTTCTGGTGGAGTCTATAGGATTTTCAGATCTCGCATTTCTAGTAAGTTGCACATGAAGCTGCTGCTATTGACCAAGGGAGGGTACTTTGAGAACCAGTGTCCTGAGGGAAGGATGAGAGAGGTCAACTGGGAGCACTGTGGGACCATATTGGGTTGAGCCCAACCCTGGGTAAGATGTTTATCTGATAAATACCTCCTGCATGATATTATAATAAGAATAACCATCTCTTGTGGAGTGTCTGGTATGTGCCAGGTGTTGTTCCAAATATTATATGTACAAATTAAGTCATTTAATTTTTAAAAATAGTCCTACATGACAGATGTACCGGTATCACTTCTATTTTATAGCTGTGGAAATTGAGGAAGAGGAATATTCAAGAACTTGTCCAAGGCAACACAGTTAGTAAATTGTAGAGGTTGCAATTCAGGTGTCCTGGCTCCAGGGTTTATGCAGTGAATCAGTGTTACACCAAGGAAGGTAAAGTCGTGCAAGATTTGTTCAAATAATAGATGTTTGTAGCAGACTTCGTACTAACTTGTTTTGCCGCTTTCACTATCCCCACAGGGAAAATATAGAAAGATATGATAGAAAATAAATATCTGTAGAAGAAATCTAAGTAAAAGGAAAGAAGGTAGCCAGATTCAGGAACAACCTTATGTTTGAAAGAGGAAGAAAGAGGACCAATTTAAGGAGTTTGAAATGTTGTAGCTCAATTATGCCTTCCTGTAAAAGTGTGGAAATAGTGGAGAGGGAGATAGAACAACAAGGGGCATGGCCCACTACTGCAGAAAAAGATGTAGCAGAAAGAAATGCTACTCTAAGGCTGAAAAAGCTTTCAGATATTATTAGGTCAGTGGGAGTACAGGCTTTGGCAACACTTAGTACAGGTTCAATCCATGAATTTGTAGGGTGATTTTCAGTTAGAAAAATTCTTGCACTTATGAACTTTTTTTTCATTTACCCTCAAATATCTACCTACTCTATGTGAGGCTTCTAGGCCTAATGATTCAACAGTGGACAAACAAGAACACATTCTTGTTTGCATAGTGCTTACATTCTAGTGAGGGGGGTGGTGGTAAACAAAATAAAAGTTAAAAGGTTAGATGTGATAAAATGTTTTGGAAGGAAATAAAGCAGGCTAATGAGATCGAGCATGCTGGGAATGGTGGCAGTTTGTGTGAAATGGTAGATGAGAATCACATTCGCTAATATAAAGTAGTCAGGGAAGGCTCTGAGAAGTTGGTAATTGAACAGAAACCTAAAAGCTAGGAAATGTGTGGGAAAATGATAAATGAGGCCTTAATCTGAACCCTAAAACTAACGACTTGGTTTCACAAAATGAAACATAGGTTCCCATGTCATGCACCTTTGGTACCAAGACAATACATTCCCTTTGCATCTGAAGAGACCAATGTCCACAGGAAAGAGATTACCGAAATACAGTTGAAGGCAGAATTTTCCAAGGACAAGGTCAACTTTTTCTACAGATGGCAAGTAGACTACACAGGTTTCTTGCCACTGTAATTCCTAGGGGCTACAAATGGATGCTAACTGGAATATATGAGGTCTGTCTGGAAAAAAGCCCAACCATTGTTAACATAACAAGAATGGTTTGCTTGACATCGATAACCGGGCAGCCAAGGAGAGTGGACTGGAATGCCCATGTGTGAACAATGACAACTTCACTGTACTAGACAGTGGGAGTGGTAGATGCCACTGAGGGAGCATGAGTATTGTGTGGCCGTTGCTTTTAAAATAACTGAGCGAGTAGGGCAATGAATCTGTATCAAATTTTGTGTTAATGTTTTTAACATTCCCCTGTGGAAACTGTTCAGAAGATTCAGAAACCCACAGCTATGGACAACTGGTGATTGGCAGCTTCATCAGAACAATACACTCACTCACACATCACATCTCATGCAGTTTTTTTGCCAAACATCAATTCAGCCGGTAACTCAGACCCCCTACAGCCCAGATTTGACACCCTGTGACTTCTGGCTTTTCTTAAAACTAAAATCACCTTTGAAAAGGAAGAGATTTCAGAACATTGATAAAATCAGGAAAATATGATGGGGCAGCTGATGGCAATTGGGAGAACTGTGTGAGGTCCCAAGGTGCCTACCTTGAAGGAAACTGAGGCATCATGGTCCTATGTACAATGTTTCTTGTACCTTGTATCTTCTTCAATAAATATCTCTGTTTTTCATTGTACATGGCTGAATACCTTTTGGACAGACCTCATAAACACAATTGCATAAAATCTCAGTTGGTGCACAGAACCTCTGGAGATAATCCTTGGACCTTTTAGAGTCAAGCTTTAGGGATTTCTGTTAATTATTAGATTAATTAAAGTTTGAATGAATTGCTTTGGTTAAAATCAAGTTCAAAGTTGCATTTCAATAAGATAATAATAATTTTGAGTGTTGTGTAAAAAACTACATTAGTTCTTTAACATATATACATATACAAACATATTTGTGTGTGTGTGTATGAATGATCTTGTGGGTATGTTGGGATGGGAAAGTATGAATAGTGATTAGAGGTTTTCCACTTATTACAACTGGAATAACATTATTGGCAATAAGCACAATACTCTGATTGCTTTGTTAATTATGTGGTGTTATTTCCTGGTCTAGATAAGTTCATAGTTTCAAAGGATGGTGATCAAAGGAAGGTTTATGCAGTGTGGCTCCTTAATTCCTTTTTCATTTGTTGATGCTGGTAAATTCTTTGCTTTAACATTGGCTTCTTGGGATTATACAGAAATGAAGTTAGGGTTTACATGAGCATCTTAAGTCAAAAGAGAAATATTTCAACTGAAATCAATAGGTTCAGTAAAATATTTAGGATTGTGTTATATATATGAACTCTCTGCAAGTGTTTTCTCTACCAAGCATTCTCTCAAAGCCTGTATTGGTATAAAATTTTTAAATGGCATTAATTAGAGTAGCATTTAAAAATGTAGATAAAAAATTTTTAAAAGAATTTTATGGTTAAATAAATTTTCAATGTCCTGGGTTAGACTTAGTGAAACAGGGTTCTTCAGCATAATTTTTTGGAAATTTTGAAGTACAAATACAATATAGTGAGTCTCTAAAATAAGGTATAACATGCTGCATATTGTACCCCCCTCACGTAAATAGGAAGTCCTTTTTCTTGGTGCTTCTCCTAGGATAGTATGTTTCGAACATATCTGTGCCTCTGATACAAGTTTTCTATTTAACTATGGTAGAAAACTTATACCTATATATGTCATGAATATTTATTCTATTTCTTCACTAAGTACATAGAAAGTTAGAGCTGAATTTGATTAGAGCTGAAATTGAAAACTGTGTTTAATGAACGTAAAAAGTTGATTCTAATACAATATAAATATATTATCAAGATGACTAATATAATATGCAGAATTTGTCATATCATCCCAGCTTTTATTGCTCATTCTAAATCTCCCCCAAACAGACTCATATGTGGCACGAACAAAATGCTCATCACTGAACCCCTCAATGTCTGTTGCCTAGAATCCACTTGTAAGTGTAAACAACATGTTTTCCTCTATGTATTGGCTGAATAGATGAAAGGGGAAGGCTGAGATGCTAATTACATGTTAATACTATGTCTTCTTCAGTGACAGTGTGTCATTTATTATCTGTGAAGAAGCAGGTTTAATAAAACAATAATTAACATTAAATAGGATCTTAAATATTTTAAAACACATTACAATAATCTTTGGAAATACTCCATCTTAATGCATTCACCAGGCAATAGCCTTTAGAAAATCTGCTTGTTTAGTTTGTGGTATTACATGCATTAATTCCTGGGAAATTTCAACCAACTTTTCTCTATTTGAGAATGTTATTTAGCATGTTGCACTAGGAAGTATGTTTCATTCCCATCATATTGCATCCTGTAAATAATAAATAAATTCAGCTTTAGAAACAAAAATAATGCCCCCAGGTAGTGAGTGGTGTAGGGGCTGACACTCTCTCTTCCCGTGCCTTGTATCCTGGCTGAAGAGGGAGGTGATCTTCTGGTCGGCACCCTCCTGCAAGTCTTCTTGCTCAGAGCCCCACTGAAGACAGCAGAGATTGGCCTTTTTGCATCACACTCTTTCAGCACTTGTGCCCTTATCCACTAGAAAACTAGACAATGTATGCACATAGAAGGCATCGTAACTTTCATGCAGGCAAGTGAAAATAATCTGAGGACATTTCTTTCTGTAGAGTTTTGACTTTATTTCACTTTTGGCTTTACCTCATTTTTGGCTTTACTTCAGTGTACTCTAGGCTCATAAATCTGGCTTTTTGCTAGGAAGAGAATGATTCATGTCCTTGCCCTTGGGAAAATACCGGTCTACCAGCAATCTTCAGGCCCTGGCCCCTGCCCAGGCTTAGGCCCTACTGTCAGCGTGCAGTCCCAAAGACAACGGCTGTGCCTAAGATTGTCACTTTGCTATTTCACTTCTGACTTTTCTGTGTTCTATAGTACGTATAAGCATATTGAATATATCTATGCAGTTTTACTTTAAATTTTTGTGCATTATCTAATAAGTAACTTTTGAAAACCCATAAAGTTAGGACTCCAAGGTATACAATGGCCTGGAAATCCCACTTAAAAATACATAAACATATTTACTTAATAAAGATCATAGAAATATGTTATAATATGTTTTTTTCATATCTTTTGTAGTATCTGAGACATAGCAAGAGATGAGTGGGCTATAGGTTTTAAAAATAATCATATATTTATCTAATATTTTTCATTAAAATCTAAATTTGTAATCAAAAGAGCTTAAAAAAAGCTATCTATACTTTACTATTCAATTTTATGTTATACCTGTGAATTCAACACAAAACTAGAAAAGCAAGTCTTTTCTCAGAGGAATATACTGTGTGTATATTTTGAAAATGAAGTATATGTTTAGATATGAGTTATAAAAACATTAATACTCTAGCAACAATAAAAACCACATTGTTTGTGGAAAATTATTATTAAATTAAGTTTCCTGACCAGTGTTTTAAATCAATTTTATTTAACTAAAACTCCATCCCACCAACTGAAGTCACATCAGGAATAACGGAAAGAAGGAGTGGCACATGACCTCATCAGCATCAACTCCAGGAAGGTCAGGAGACCAACCTTGGATTAATACGAGAGGGCCTTCATAACTCTAAGAGACTTAAGAAAACACGCAAGTTGCCTGACGGTCCTAATTGTGATGAAAATCATCCTCTGAAGAGGGTATTATTGTATATCTTTGTCTACATGACAGATTTACATCTCCTAACCTCCATAAAATTCACCATTAATGGCACAACACCTATTAAGCTGAGATATTTCTAGGTGTAGTACGTCATGGTATTTTCCTGTATAGTTTACATTATTCTTGGCATTTCACTGCCTGTCTCATGAAATGGCTTAGAAGGAAAATATAGTAACTTGCACTCACTTCTCAAGGACAAAATGCCATGTCTTACCAGAGGTAACATTCAGAAAGCGAAAAAGCAAATATGGATTACGAATAGGTTGAAAAATGTGGCATATGAGAAGTCTGGAGACTTTGGGGAAAAACATTTCATTTTATGAAATACAATTTTAATATATTACCAAAGTTCCAGTTTTTAGGGTTTTTCAAAAAGGGACATACACAAAAGCTAATTCTCAGAGCTGTGTATGTACGGGAGAGAAAATATGATCTTTGACATAAACCCAAGTCTTCCAGCTCATGCTTCCACTAGTACTTGCACAGAGAAACCCTGGGGCCTCAAAAACAAACTACTGTCACGCACTCTGATGAGACATGCTGAGCAGGCTTTGTGTAATGGAGGCAATTAAATTGTCCAGGCTCTCCCTTGAGATATGTCAGCACATTGAGAACCTGGGATACTGAATAACTTAATTCTTATTCACATACAGCCTGATAGGAAAATAATTTCAACTCTTACCATAAAGTGCTTCTATTTTTTTTTCTCTAAAGAGAAACAATTAAACAAGTTACAAGCATGTATTAAATTTTTGGCACATTGTTATAAGTTTTTGACCATAGTGTAGGGTAGAAAATTCTGTAAGCTAATGTCACTGCATCTTAATGGGCTAAAAATAAATTTTAAAAGCCAAATTGTAGTATTCTACAGCTGAAAGAGATTGGTGATATTTTGTCATTCAAATCCCTGCATTATGAAAGAACCGAAAAATGACCAACAGAAGTTCATATTATTAGCTGATGGTAGAATCAGGACTTAAGGAACAGGTATTTTTCAGAGAAACTTGTCTTGAACCCAGATGAAGTACAGTCACATTTGCTTCTCATGGAGCTAACTTTGGGGAACATTATATAGTACAAGATATAAGACTAAGTTTTGCTTAGCTTTCGTGTTTTTTCCCCCCTATGGAGGAGAAACAGAGAAGGTGAAATTATTGAAATTTCAAGCAAATATTTGGAAGAACTTGGGCGTCCTTTGTATGCATTGTGTACTGTCGCCTGATTATTTCTTCCCTTGCAACAGTATCCCTTTCACTTTGTATTGGGAACAAAGGACGGAGTGGAAAAACATCATGCACAACAGTATGATCATTACACAAAGCTTTGGATGTATGGTGTTTATTGGTTCTACAAACTATTGGAAATAGCCATATAGATCTTGTGGAAGAGCTCTCTTATAATGACTGGTAATAGTTTCACATAACAAGGGATCAGAAAATATTTATTTGATTTGCTTCTTTTGTGGGTATCTTTTGTTGAACCTACATCTAAGATAATCCAGTGTGGAATGTGAATGGCTTGCAGGAATTAATATACTGAAATGTTCAACATATATCATGTGTTTATAGGTTTTTACAGAAAAGGATTTTCTTGAGACTGTGCTGCACAATTTGCAATCTCCACAAAGCAGGGCAGGAAAGTTCCCGAAATCCTAAGCATTAATATGTAGTATGTACTTCCTTTTGATTTATAGGGATAGTGCAAGAGCATTCAGGTTAAACTATTGACCACCAAACAACTTACTAGCTACTATTAACTCCTATCAAACCCTACTGTTATGGACTAATAGTAATTATGTCTCTCTCTCTTCACAATTTATATATTGGAGCTCTAACTACCAAGGTGACTGTGTTTGGAAATGGGGCCTTTATGGAAGGAAAGTTCAGTGTGGTCATAAGGGTGGGGCCCTGATCCAATAGGACTGGTGTTCTTTCAAGAAGAGACATGGGAGAGCTCTCTCTCTTTCATTCTACCTCATGAGGGCAAAGTCAGAAGGTGGCCATCTGCCAGCTAGGAAGAGAGACCTCACCAGAAACTGCCCTGCCAGACCTTGATCTTGGACAACCTCCAGAACTGTGAGAAATGCATTTCTGTGTTCAAGCCACTCAATCTGCTGTGTTTCATTGTGGCAACCACAGCTGACTAATGCAACTATCATATAAAACACAGACATGATCAATCAAGTGAGTGTTTGGGGGAAAATATTACATGTTTAAAGCTTCCAAAAAATTGCATTGTTGTTTTTTCCCTTCTCTCCTCCCCTTATCCCCATCTCTGAAGCTTCTTTATTTATATACTTCTTAGATCATTAAGGGAGCAAACTATTTTGGAAAAATTTTTAAAAAACCAACACACACAAATGTAAAAATAAATGCATTACAATCTTCCTATCAGTTTAATTCATTTGTAGACCAACTAAAAAATGAGAAATTGTAAATGGAGTTTAATATTTAAAAACCTCCATGTCATGTTGAGTTCTATTATCCTCATTCAGATTTTAATTTTGCCCCTTGGACCAAGCACATCTTCATGAACAGCTATTTCTTCCATGAGAGCCTATTTGGAGTAAAAAATACTGACTTTCTCCAAAATGAGAAATTATGTTTGCATAGCAGAAGACACAAATTTAAGTTAGAAATGTGTTGGAAATATCATTTCTTTCCAACCCAAACAAATTAAGAGAATGGGAAATATAATTTAGAATTCAGAGCTTGTTGTAAAATTTGAAAGAGTTTCAGAGATTTGGCAAAACTTAAGAGATTGTGTGATATTTATACCCTGGGATGAGTATTTTAGGAATCCAAATTAAACTTGTTGAGATATAGATATTTCTGTTTCTTGCTATAAGTACTGTTCTATGGACTAGGAATTTCTCCCACATATAACCTATTCAAGTTACTATGTGTAATGCAGATGCAAGTTTTCTATTTATTACATATTTTAAAGTCATGGATATATGCTCATGGATAGGAGCATTTCCAAATGCTTATAAAGCTAAACACGGAAAACAAAAATAACTAGATTTCAAGGTTACCACTATACTATACATCATCTACTAATTGAAGAGATAAGAGCAGATTAAGGAGGCTACTAAAATTTTCTAACTGCTTGTATTCTGTATATAATATGAATATTTAAATGGTGTAAACAGTTACTTGAGCCATTATTATATTTAGTTATACGTTTCTGTTTTATCCAGCTTGGACCACTGGATTGCATGAGGGTTCAATTTTTACCTAAGGTATTAGAAAAGTCAAATTATAGCTCAGGCACAATAAAATATCAACACTTGAGGCAGTCTGTAGAGACATTATGGAGACTGAAATCATTATGGTTAAGAGAGTATAAGAGGGTGTCTTCTGAGGCCAAGTTCTAAATTTAAAACTTAAAAAATTACTGGCATTTTGAATTCTAATCTTATAGAATAATTTTAAAGTAATACAATTTCTGAAGAATTCCCCCTGTATATTTGCTAAGTGAAATAAAGTACACACAATATCTAGTGCAGCTCTTGTGTAAATGCTGCTTCCTCTGCACTTGCAGAGGACCGGGGGTGGAGGAAGGTAATCCAATCTTTTGTTCTGCTTTGGCTACAGTGTGGACATTGCTCAGCTCTCCAATTTCATGGCTCTAAAGAAAGGAGAACAATGGGGAAATGGTGGGCTCATTCCAGTGTCTCCAATCTAGGGAAAGGAGCACCTGATTTCTGTCTTTTGGAGAAGGTGATAATTAAATTTATGTGTCAGCTTAACTGAGCTAAAGGATGTTCAGATAGTTGGTAAAACACTTCTGGATATGTCTGTGCAGGTGTTTCAGGAAGAGTTTAGAATGTGATTAAGTACACAGGGTAAAGAGATCTTTCTTCACCAGTGTAGCTGGGCATCATCTAATCCTTTGAGGATTTGAATGGAACAAAAAAGTGAAGGGTGAGTTTTCTCTCTGTCTTCTTGAACATGCATTTTTTTTTCTTGCCTTTGGACAATGGAGCTTTTGGTTCTCAGACCTTTGGACTCTGGAACTCACACCAGTGGCTCCCTGGGTTTTAGGCCTTCAGGCTTAGACTGAATTATACCAACAAACAAGTCAAAAAACATACTTGACTAAAATTAGTGTTTAGTTCAATAGATGCCACCTGAAAGTTTGAACTTCAGGTGTCTTTGGTACAGTATTTAAAACACTGTAATTTCTACCTTTATTTTTAAATTAAGAGAACATGGCTACAGGAGCTGAAGCTCTGTGTTCTAGCAGGTTTGCTGGGCCACCTTGTTCTATTCTTATTCACAAAACATGTCATTAGTGTAAAATGAAAGGATTAAATAAACATTTTGAATAATTTGGATTACATTATCTGATAAAGCCATATCTGATAAAGATGCTCTCTAGTGTTATCCTAAGACTATTAAAATTAGTATTTAAAGGTGAGTTATAAAGGTCATATTACATAAAGTAATTAGAATGAAATAAAATGCAGTATCTCCTCCAAAGGCTCATACTCCTATGTCTTCATTTAATCTCTTGAAGAAACCACCATGCTACAGTGAAAAAGAAGCAATAGAAACTCTTCTCTGGTCTCAAAAAATTGTATTTCCAGGTAGTACCCACCTAGCCTTTCTGTACCCCAAACTACAATTCGCAGAGCCTTGCAAAGAGACCATAGCTCAGTGGTTAACCAACTGGCAGCACTCAGGGAAGGAATGATACCAACTACAGATGAAAGGATTTATGCATATCAGGAAACTATGAGATTTCATATTCAGCAAACATCATCCCCCTGTTCAAAAAGATAGAAAAAAATCAACTTAAACCCACATGTTTTGAGTGTCAAATATTAATTTCTGCTATTATTTAAAATTTGCTTGAAAATGGCATAAAAGTGCCAGGATAATATCTCTGCCTCTTCCTTTGTGCGACTGTGCAAGAGAAAGGGGCAAAAAGGGAATACCTTTCAAAGTAAATGATTTGGGAAAGTTTTAGGGAAATATACATACTTTAGATTTTGATGGAGAGTTAAACTGTGATTTTTTTTTTTTTAGGAGATTAAATGAAAATGCAGGAGCATGCGGTTTTAGAAGAGATGCTGTATTTCATTTTAATTAATTAATTAATTCTCTGTGCGTAGCCCACTCTGGGAAGTGGTGGTTGGTTAGTGCCATGATATTGTTTTTATCCCTGTAAACTTCTGTGATTTCAGTTACAGTGATAGAGGGCCTCTGAATGCAGTATCAGAGTTTCTAGAAAGACTGAAATTTGTAGGATACGTGGCATGGCAGTATTTGGAATGTACAAATATAGCCTTGGCGTCTTTTAAATGCTCTGATATTTATGCTTGAGGATGCTCAAAGCTGAGATAGAATTCTGTGACAATTACAAAACTTCTATACCTAGAAAAGATTTGAAAGAAATCCATTTTGCTATTGTTCAGTTAGTGTCCTGTTAAAAGCCATACCCAGGGGGTGTTATATTCATTCAGATTCTTTGAGTAACAATGGGAAGAAATCTAACTTAAGTAAAGAAAAGATTGTTTAGAAGTTAAATGATATAATTCACAAAAGAAGGAAGGGCTGAGATCTTTAGATCTCAGGCACTGGAACTGAGATACAATGTTGCCAGCATCCTTTCTCTTAGAACCCTATTTCTAGCTGTCTGTGAGTATAAGTTTCAGTTTGTTAGATCCTTCTAGATACAATTTTTTTTCTCCAGATCATAGATCAGAAAGCAGAAGGAAAATTTCTCCAAAATATCAATTTAGGAAAATACTGAGGCTTTAGTATTTTTTAGGAAATTTAGGAAAATTCTTTCAGGGCCTTTATTGGACTAGTCTAGCCATGATACTATACCTGAAATAATCTCCGGGCCCAGAGGACACAGTGCAGCTGTGTGTGGATCATACGTTCACTTTGGCTAGAAAGGTGGGCCACAATAAATGACGGTTTAATCTGAAACACAAAGTTTTAGTCACTGAGGGAGGGGAAATGATTATAGGTAGCATAAACAAATGTTCACAAGGGTCCACTCCAAATGCACAGTATGTGCAAATATATGTGCATATGTTTATCCACATGTATAATTTCTAAAGGACTTCTATGTCATATCTAATTGTTTAATGTATAATAAAAAACTCCCACATGGGTGACAGTAAAAACTGCTAAATCTAACTTCATATCTAGAATCTCCTGGCAATAGGATGTCATCTTAATCAAGTCCAGATATGGCTTCTTATGAGCTAACAACTTATGTACTGAGTGGTACATTTGACTACCTGATACAATATGCAATGAAGAACCAAAAAAATCCCCATCCAGGTAGGAGAGGGTTTCTCAACAGTGCAACTATTGACATTTTGGGTTGGATAATTTTTTCTTTTAGGGGTTGTCTTGTGCATTGTAGGATGTTTAGCATTACTCCTGGTCTCTACTAATTAGATGTCAGTAGGAAGTCTATCTCCCACCCCAAGCATGAAAAAAAAAAATGTCTCCAAACATTGGCAAATGTCTTCCGACAGGCAAAATCATTCACAGTTAAGAACCATTGAAATAAAGTGAAAAGTGAAGCAACATAAGAGTTGTCAGCCCAAATCCCTGCTATGTACTCATTGGAGTGGAGTAGTTACAAATCATGGGCTGGAGTCAAGTTCTTTTGTTTTTACCCAGGCTGGTGTGACTCAGTGGATTGATCCCCGGTCTGAGAACTGAAAGGTTGCTGGTTCAATTCCTAGTCAGGGCACATGGCTGGGTTGTGGGGCCACGTCCCCTGTTGGGAGAGTGTAAGAGGCAACCAATCTATGTTTCTCTCATGCGCTGGTGTTTCTCTTCCTATCTTTCTTCCTTCCTTCCCTTCTCTCTAAAAAATTAAGATAAATTTTAAAAATCTTAAAAACATTCTTTGGCTTTGAATTTTTGACTTTATCACTTAAAATTTCTTTAATTGTGGGCAATGGTCTTACATTCTGTAAGCCTGTTTTCTTTTCCCCAAAACTAACATAATGCTAGGAACAATCTCATAAAGTTGTTTTGAGGATTCAATAGTCCTTAGCACAGTGCCTTCACATAGTAAGCAAATTTTCCACTAACATTGGCTATTATCATTATTATCTGGATAGGTGGGAACATTAAGATGCAACCACATATTGACTCATTTTCCAGACAGTAGAGTGAATTTCTTCATCAGATATTTTGTTGTCCTAATAATGCCAGTGGGAAAAATTCAATTGTCCAAGGTCCTTTATAGATATGCCTATAGAGCTGTTAATGATTCTTCACCAGCTGCAGGATGATCTTCCTCTAGAGAACTATTCTATTATGATGATGTGGATTGAATCCTCCATTAAACAAATATGCACCACTGTTTACCAAGTTTGGGGTTTCTCTTTCCTTCCCTCCCTTTCTCCCTCTCTTCTCATCCTTCTCTCTCTCTTTCTCCCCATATAGTTGCCTATAAATTTCATTTGATGGGAATCCTTTAGCAGTGTATACAATTAGAAATTATGAAGTCAGGAACTTTGTATGTGGGCCTCTGCTTTGCAATTTCTGGTTCTTAACAACAGATCTTACGCCTTCTCAATCTCTCATGGCTCAGCTCAATGCCTTTCATTTAAGCCACTGCCCATGTCAGGGTAAAGCAATAGGGTTGAGAGGTAAGGTAGAACCTCCCAAATGCCTAGAACTTGCATCTCCATTGATGGCACTTTTAGGGAAAAGTTAATGCCTTTGCCAAGTAGGGAGTTCAGAACAAGAGATGTTTGAGGGCAGCCTGAATAGAACATCTGCTGTTTCATCGTGGGTTCCAGTCTCAGCTGCCGCAGTGTTTCTCCCTTCCCAAAGTTTGCAAACACAAATTTCAGTGTCAGGCAGAGAATTCAACCATCGCAATTCTTTAGGGTGCATTAGATAGGAGTTGTTAAAACTTATGATGATAGCAGAAAATATTTCTCTTAACCCCCCCACCCCTCAAACAAAACATTTATACTAGCAGTGGCCTTTCTGTTTTCAGATGAAGAAGCTTAGATCAAAGCTTGTTTCTCATATGTAGGACCTTACTGAACCCTGGGAAGGCAAGAGAGCAGGACAGCATTCCAATATTTAACTTTTTTTTTTTTTTTTTTTGCCATTGTAGACAAATGGCAAAAAACAGGCACATTTAAAGACAAACTGTTTTAAAAAATGCTTAATGAACATCCCCACCGCTTTACAGCAATGATTTTTCCAATTTTGGGATGAAAGTACAATTCACTGTACCCCAGTACAACTTTCATAGCTACATCTACATTTTAAAGCTTATAAATTTTCATTTTCCCCTTTCAGTGTAATTTTATTTATTTACTGAAGTTAATTCTTTGCAAGTGACAAAAATAATTCAAATTGTTTTCAGCAAAAAGAGATGTAGATTCTTCTCTCATTTTTGAAAGATGATTAGTAGGATAGCTACAATAGGCAGGAAAAATGCCAGGATATCAGAGACAGGAATCAGAGACTTGATTTGTTCGTGTAGCAAACTTTAATTGAGTAACTATTATATACCAAACCCTGAGATCAAGGTATAGCAAAAATCAGCACTTTCTGATTACCTAAAGCTTTAAAGTCTATTTCAATGAGATGACCTCTTTCTAATTCTTACTATAGCTTCTCTATTGGTTAATGGATTCATACTTTTGGATTCCTTTATGTGGTAATATAACACAATCCCTAGCATCTCCTGTGTTATATGTTTTCGATTTCCCAGCTTGAAGAAAGGAAGATTCTTCTTTAATAGTTTTTTTCATGAAAATCTTGGAGGAACCACTCCTAGATTGGCCTCACCGGGGTGTGGGAGTGGTATACTGTCAGCGGCCAGGTTTGGGCCTCTCTGGATCCAGCGCTCCATAGAATATAACCATCTTCTATTGGACTTGGGAAGGGGAAATAGCCTGTGATCCTCTGCTGTAGTTCTGGAAGATAACTGGTGTCCCTACTTCCTAAGACTTGGTCCATTATTGCAGGCTGAATTTTCAGCTCTCAAGGTGTTTTCTACCTCTTAAAATGTTCCTTCTGTTGTGTCCAATTATCTTTCTCATTAGATGTTTATACTTTTTACCTGATTAAAAATTTTTTTTTCTCATTTTACTGCAGATTTAGAGAGAGTGTGTGTGAACTGTTATATCATCTGTAAGTTTCCTCAAATGAGATATGAAATCTCATTTGACTGTTAGCGTGTGCAGTTACTTTGATGAAATCCCATTTTGATTAGATTTTCACTTTATCAGTGTTCTTCAGATCAAAAGCTGTATATTTTATTATTAGATAAATTGATATAATAGCAAAATTCATATAAAAGACAATCATTTCCTTAAATTATTAATTTTCTTAAAAGATCTGCTAATAATTTCTCTTGGTAACGACGTGAATAACTTTACTGATTTATAATGGCGTTAGTCAGGTCCTTTACTTTTTCTGTCCCATCAACGTTGATGGAGAAGAGACCTTTTGCTGAAAAAAATCTATGTTAGTTTCCACAATAAAACATTGTATTTTTTAATGTTGAAGAATGTCTCAAAATTTTTCACAATGTTAACAAAGGTTTACTGAGAGGAAAGGAAAATATTTGTAATTCATGTTGCCATGCAGCAACCAAAATTCTCATCTGATTTTTTACTGTTACAAACATTGGTATATATACTGACAAAGGTTGTCTTGCAGTTACTGACTGTGATGCATCTAATGAGTTATTACTTATTAACAAATAATAAATATTAGATGATGAGTTTTAGAAGTAACTAACTCCCATTTCTACTCCATTCCTGATACTTCCTACTTGGCTTTTAGTTATGTATAAATCTTAGTGTTTACATATTGAAATTACCTGTGGAGTTCTTAAAAAACATTGAGGCTCTGCCCCCAACACAGGTCAATTAAATCTGAATTTCTGAGGATGTATCTAAACAGCAGTACTATGTTAAACTCTACAGGTAATTACAAAATGTAGGCAGAGTTGAAAACTATTGATCTCTCTTTATGTCCTGTAAGAACATTAAAACGAATGTGTTTTTGCCCTTTTGGTGGTGTATCTGGCTTTGGCTCCCTGCTGTATGCACAATCAATTTAAGCATATGGAGTCTTAAAATATGAATAGGATTTAAGAGAATTTTGCCCTAGTGCAGCATTTAAAACATAAATTCTGTTTTGGACTTTTTTTGTGACCTAGTCAAAAGAATGTAAGAGACTTAGTTATTCAAAACTGAAATAGTTTAATTCATATTAACAATTGAATACATTTTATTTTTTAAAACTATTTTATTAACTAATTTTTTTAGAAAGAGGGGAAGGGAAGGAGAAAGAGGGAGAGAAACCTCAATGTGTCTTTGCCTCTCACGCTCCCCCTACTGGGGACCTGTCCTGCAGCCCAGGTGTGTGCCCTCATTGGGAGTCAAACTGGCAACCTTTTGGTTTGCAGCCCACGCTCAATCCACTGAGCTACACCAGCGAGGGAATGAATACATTTTATTAATGTAACCTCTCTTTTACATTTTGGGTAAGTGCTGTATATCATATCTTATCATTTCCTTCTCTCTACAACATTGGTTTTGGCTCTCTAGATAAAACAAAACAAAACACATCCCCCATTTTTTCCTTATGTAGTATATGCCATAGGTTACTTGAGAATGTCATGGTATCAAAAGTATTAAAAGTGCGATTGTGGATGCCATGAAATCATGAAAAGCTGAAGATGTTAGAATCTGGATTATTTTTGGTGAGTGTTGAACACAGTGGAATGTCAAAAAAGAAAAAAAGTAAGATCCCTCAAAGAGGGACTTCTTGATAAAAACAGTTCTTTATGGAATATTGATCATTATGGTTATAGAAGGAATAGAAGCTATTTATCAAATATTCCATTATTTGTTAAAAATATTTATTTGTGTCTACTATGTGGCCTGCAATGTATTACATATTTTAAGTGGGGAGCCAGATTGAAGGAGATGGTACAAGTATGGAGATATGGAGATATGTGTACCTTAATTTATACAAAAAATATTTTAATTATGCTTAACTGATACTAGGTCTGTCCAGAAGGTATCCAGCAATGTAATATGAAAAATAGAGACATTTAGAGAAAATACAAGATACAAAAACCATTGTACATAGGACAATGACAACTCAGTCCCCTTCAAAGTAGGTACTTGGGACCTCACACAGTTCTCTCAATCACCATCAGCTGCCCCATCATATTTTCATGGATCTCATCTATAGTCTGGGAATTACTCAGCCCAATAGATTACTTCTCTCTCAAAGGTGATTTTAGTTTTGGGAAAAGCCAGAAGTTGCAGGGTGCCAAATCTGGGATGTAGGGGGCTGAGTCACCTGGGTGGTTTGATGTTTTGCAAAGAAACTCAGCACAGAATGTGTTACATGAGTGGGTGTGTTGTTGTGATGAAGCTACTAATCACCAGTTGCCCATAGCTGCAGCTGTTTTCATCATATTGCATCTCTCACTGATGAAGAACACTGAGGCAGTACTCATTAACTGTGTGCTGGAGGGGTATACTTGTGATGGATAACACATTCCAAATAAAAAAAAACACAGTTAACATGGTCTTGATCTTGCTGTGACTTTGCCATGCCTTCTTCTAGCGTAGAGAACCAGGTGACTTCCATTGGAATGACTAGGCCTCTGTTTCTGGATCACAGCTGTAAACCCATGATTCATCTCCAGTTATGAACTTCTTGAGGAAATCTGGTTCATTGATAGAGGTTTGAATCAAGTCATTAGCAGCTACAGAACAATGGTCCTTCTGCTCTGGTAGCAGAAGCTGCAGAACAAATTTTACCATGACATGTTTCATGCCAAGACCTTCCATCAAAATCTCGGAAATGGTAGTTTTTGGAATCTTTACACAGGCTTCTAGGTCTTGCACTGTCAGTTACCAATCTTTGTTGACTTTTGTACATGTTCAACATTCACAGGTGTTCTGCATGTTGCAGGCCTTCCAGAATATGGATCACTTTCAACAGATGCTCAACCATCTTTGAAGCAGTTGTGCCACATTTTATTTGCACTACACTCATTGCATTTTCCCTGAAAGCCTTCTAATCATCAGAATATTTTCCATGGAGGAAAGTTCAAGCTTAATGCAAAGTTTGATGCAGATGCATTGATCTACCTGCTCAGTCATTTTGAATGTGATGGCTACAAAGTACACATGCTCATTCAATGGCATCTACTACCCTCACCTACTAGAAGAGTGAAGTCATCATTGTTCACACATGTGCATTCCGGTCCATTTTCTTGGCTGCCAGGTTGCATCAATGTTGTGCAAACCATTCTCGTTATACTAACAATGGCTAGACTCTTTCTGGACAGACGATGTATTTCCTTGTAAGATGGTTATACCTCCTAGGATTCTTCAAGGCAGGCTAGTTTCTACCTTTTCATGTTATCTGTGTTCCTAAGGTGATGCACAAAAAGTGGGTTGGGAGAGTAGGGCTCTGGCTATTCCTTAGTGCTTCACTCTCTGAGAGTCACTCACTGGTCATCCTAACATTGGCTTTTAAGTCTTTATCTGAATTCTCTACTTACTACCACTTTTAATTGCTCCTAAATCCTAAACTGTTTTGTTTGTCCTGGTTGAGTGTGTTTCTCTTACTATTGATTTATCAAGTTTCTTGGATGATTCAGTGGAGATCATAAGTCCGAGACCAGAAGTGATATTTTGGATATTGTGTTAGGCGAATGTGATAACCACTACACTATGGAAACAGATGGATATTGTGGAGTCACTGCAAATTCATATTCTCTCTATTGGCCTCACGATTCTTATGACCCTTAAACTGTTTCTTTAACTTATAATGATCTTGAAGATATTTCATAATTTAACTTTGGAAGCAGCTTGCTTATTATTTTTCCACAAATGATTTTATACATTAAAATTAGTAATAGGAATTTAATTGTTGTATATTATAAAACTGTAGATTGATAGTAAAATTATTTCTTAAGGTGGTATGGTTTTTGAGCAGGGGCAGTTTTTCCCCCTAGAGGATATCTGATGGTCTGGAATCATTTTTTTTTTTTTTTTTTATTGTCAAGAGTAAGCCATGCTATTGGCATCTATCTAATGGGTATGGGCCAAAGAGGCTGCTACACATCACACAGTGCACAGGATAGCCAAATGCAAAGAATTACTCAGCCCAAAATATCAATAGTGTTGCAGCTGAGGAACCCAGTTTTAAAATAATTCCAAAAAATACTATATTGTTGAATTTTAAATGTCTACTTGAAACCACAGTACTATAAATTTTTATGTAGGGAAAAGATAATTTAAAAGCATTTATATTTTGGGTATTTTTTTCCTTTACACATTAATGTATTTCTTCTAGAGCTCTAAATTGAGTAGATTAAGTGATTTCCATTCTAAAATGTTCAACTACCTATATGAGTGCTTTCCTTAAATGTAAGAGCAAGCTGTCTTCTCAGCAAGGTATGCCAGATTCAGTTGTTAAGAATATGAATATCCTATAGACAAAATATCATCCCATTTCAGAATAAATTACATATTTGAAGGATTCTGCAGCAACTCCAAATGTTTCTTCTGTAAAACCAAAATTATATTTCTGTGTTAGCCATATAGTTTCACCCCTTATACCTAGGCTTGATTTTTAGATTTTAAGGTAATATAAATGAATGTGAATTTTGAAGTTCTCTTGGCACACTAAATGTATGAGTTTCCTGCATGTATGCTTCTGTATACCTGTGCATAGTTTATGCACATATCACTTCTTACCTTCACTGGGGCCTAATATTGTGCCTTCCAAGGAATGATGTGATATTGTTGCAGATATCCACCCATATCTATATTTTTGTAAGGAAAACATTTTATTGTTGGATGTGTCTGTGTATATTATGGCAATGTGTCCTATAACCTTAATTTCTGTTGATAGCACTAATAATGCAGAGCGAAACTGTCTCTTTTAGAAGCCTTTTCTGACACTCTCAGTCTGGAGTACACTCACTTCACTCCAGGCATGTCACTGTTAAACCACTTACTAGACTGTTTAAAAAGGTCTTTTATGTGCTCTGTCCCACAAGCGACTGTCAGTTTTTCTTTCTATGCCAGGACTGTCACAGTGCCTAGCATGAAGCAAACCTTAATGCTTGTTCACTTATCATGCAACGTGACCGAAGCCCTGATTCTTTTGCTTATTCGTTGCTGTTTTAAGTCAGGCTTGTTGCAAAGTGACCTACGTATTTCATTGTATGACTTAGACATGCGTGCCTTCTGTGTTTATAAAAGCATCCCATTTTTGTTCAGACAGCCGTTCATTCCTCTGAAGCCCACGTGGCTCAGGTGAAAGGGCCGCATTTGCAGCTGCATGGCCATGTGAGCGCTAGGAGGCTAATGTCAGGAAATCCCTTCTCCTTTCCAGAGAATGCTCTAGGAGCCCGTAATTAAACCCAAAGTACTTGGGACTTGGTGAGGGTTAATTTTTTATTCAGGGGATTTAGCCTAATCAGATGGGGAGAATAGTTCCCTCATTGTGGGGGGACAGGATTTTTTTCCTGTTTTCCTCACTATATAGGATCAAGGAGGCACGCTGCCACAGTTGCTGTAGGCAGTCATTTTGCTACCAGGGAGAAAGCCCTTCTAATAATAGAACTGAAACATAGAAGAGGAGAGAACGGAGGTAGTAGCCGAGAATCAGCTGGATCCATGAATATGCCGCTCTGTAGCCTATCCCACTTTTTGATTTAGATTATGTGAGAAAATGCTTTTTTATATTTTTTCAAGCCTGTGGGAGTTGTGCTTTCTATACTTGTAGCGTAAGTAACAGAATGTAATTCTTAATCCTCTCCTTTTTAAAAGTCATTCATATCTGTTAACTTTTTTTGCTGTGTAATTCAGGCTATAATTACCCAGAACACAGTCGGCAATTATTACCTTTCTCTCTACTTGTATTGCACCTCAACATTTTTGTTCATATGCTTT
Organism: Anoura caudifer; assembly: GCA_004027475.1. Taxonomy (NCBI): domain Eukaryota; kingdom Metazoa; phylum Chordata; class Mammalia; order Chiroptera; family Phyllostomidae; genus Anoura; species Anoura caudifer. Next base: position 22,788 of record PVKU01014405.1, read on the forward strand.
CTCCTACTTCGAAGCCGGCTGACAGTTGTCTTTTGGTTCTCATCTTTCCCCACGTGCCTGATCAAGACTCCTTTAGTACAGATAAATTCTCTCTCTGAGACAAATGCCACCAGCAGTTGTTAAGACCTTACAATTTTCACATTTTCTTAATCTTTCCATTCATCACTGAGAATGTGAGAGTATATAGAATCCTGGAGGGACTGTAACCATGCTTAGGAGCTCAGGTCTGGAGTTTTTCTATTTTCAAATGTTGGCCTCACCACATAGTGCCCTTGGGTGAGCTATTTGACCTTGCTAAACACCAATTTCATCATCTAGAACAGGATAGGCAAATAGTGGCCCACAGGCCAAATCCAGCATACAGCCTGCCCGCTCTTTCTTTTCCCCCTTTCCTTTTCCTTCCTCCCTCCCTTCCTTCCTTCCTCCCTCCCTCCCTTCCT
>PVKU01014406.1:0-23218 GCA_004027475.1 Anoura caudifer
TGTCTCCTCTCAGACCCCACCCCCACATATAGCATCACTACCCAGCGACTGAGCTGTTCCGCCCTGGGGAACACCTAAGGCTCCACCCCTTACTACACAACAGCCATGACTAGACCAAAAAAAAAAAAAACAAAAAAACCCAAGAAATGAAAATGGCTCAAACCAGAGAACAAATCAAAGCCCCAGAGCCAATTTATCTAAGCGATGAAGAGATAGCCAACCTATTAGATGCACAATTCAAAACCCTGGTGATCAGGATGCTCACAGAATTGGTTGATTTTGCTCACAAATTAGATGAAGAAATGAAGGCTACAATAAGTGAAATGAAGAAAGATGCATGGGGAACCAACAGAGATGGGAGGAAAACTGGGACTCAAATTAATGGAGAGGACCAGAAGGAAGAAAGAAACAACCAAACAAAATACAAGGAAGAAACAAGAATTCAAAAAAATGAGGAGAGGCTTAGGAACCTCCAGGACATCTTGAAATGTCCCAACATCCAAATTATAGGGGTACCAGAAGAGGAAGAAGAAGAGCAACCAGTGGAAAACTTATTTGAACAAATAATAAAGGAGAACTTCCCCAATCTGGCAAAAGAAATAGTCTTCCAGGAAGTCCAGGAAGCTCAGAGAGTCCCAAAGAAGTTGGACCCGAGGAGGAACACACCAAGGCACCTCATAATTACATTAGCCAAGATTAAAATGAAGGAGAGAATTCTAGAAGCAGCAAGGGATGAGGGGACAGTCACCTACAAAGGAGTTCCCATCAGACTGTCAGCGGATTTCTCAAAAGAGACCTTCCAGGCAAGAAGGGCTGGAAAGAGGTATTCCAAGTCATGAAAGTCAAAGACCTACATCGAAGATTGCTCTATCCAGCAAAGCTGTCATTTAGAATGGAAGGGAAGATAAAGTGCTTCTCAGATAAGGTCAAGTCAAAGGAGTTCATCATCACCAAGCCCTTATTATATGAAATGTTAAAGGGACTTATCTAAGAAAAAGAAGATAAAAAATATGAACAGTAAAAAACAGCAAACTCACAGGTATTAACAACCAGACCTAAAACAAAAGTCAACTAAGCAAACCACTAGAACAGGAACAGAAACACAGAAATGGAGATCACATGGAGGGTTAGCAATAGGGGAGTGGGAAGAGGAGAGAGGGGGACAAGGTACATAGAACAAGTAGCACAGATGGTGGGTAGAAAATAGGGGGAGGGCAAGAATAGTGTGGGAAATGTAGAAGCTAAAGAACTTAAGACACATGGGCATGAACTAAAGTGGGGGAATGTGGGTGGGAGGGGGTGTGAAGGGTGGAGGGGAATGAAGGGGGGAAAATGGGACAACTGTAATAGCATAATCAATAAAATATAATTAAAAAAAAGAGCTTAGTCCAGTGTTTAGCACAGGACAAGTGTTCAGAAAATTGTAGTAGCTGTTACTAGTGTAAGAATCCAAACACATAAGTGAGGCTTTCTCCAACTATCTAATGGCATGTGTTTGTATAAAGAGCCACCTTTCCCAGATGGTGTGGCTCAGTGGGTTGAGTGCGGGCCTGTGAAGTAAAGGGTCGTGGGTTCAATTCCCAGTCGGGCACCTGCCTGGGTTGCAGGCCAGGTTCCCCAGTGAGGGGTGTGCAGGAGGCAGTCACACATTGATGTTTCTCTCCCTCTCTCCCTGTCTAAAAATTAATTAAAAAATCTTTTAAAAAAAGTTTAAAGAGCCACCTTTCATAGGGGTGTGGGGACATCATAGGAGTGCAATGGACTGGTAAATTTTAGAACAAATACAAACACCTTTGTGCTGAGTGGGAGATAAAATTTGCTCAAGTCTTCCTTCATTTGGCCCCAGCCCCCTGCCCTACTGGGCTAGGTGAGTTGGTCCCCTCTCTGTCCCTCAGCCCCTGTGCTTCTCCTGCACCGGGGCACTGACCACACATTTGTGTAACTGCCTGGTCATGAGCCAGCCTCTCAAAGGATCTGAGAGGTGCACGGGTTGTGACTAGTCATCTGCGGTGACTCAAAGGGACCCTGGGTAGAGACTGGGAATGAATGGGCAGCCCCCTCCCTAGCCTATTTTGGCAGTCTGCTTGTCAGAGCAAAATCCAGATGTCAGATAATTTGATTTTTCTTGTTTTCCTCTGATTAAATAGAGTATAGATCTAGTGTGTGGAGAAGAATCTGGTGATTCGTATTTTCTGCTTCTTTGGCTCCTGACTGAACGGAAGTTTGCATTGCTTAATGTCTGGCTTCTTCCTTGGTAATTGAAATTAGTTTCCTATTCAATTATTTAGCATATTTCACAGCCCAATAACCCTTTTACTTTCACAAGTGGGATTTTCCTTGGTGGAGATGTCTGGATTCTCTGAGTAGTTGATCTCTCAGGTCCTCTGATTCTACTGTCCTTGCCTGTCTGTGCAGGAAGTTAAACTCCCTCATTCACAGGTTAGGAGCTTCGAAATGGCAGTTAGGGAGACTTTGACCTTGCAAGCCAGGGGTGAATTCTTCACGTTCACCATCTGTGGGGTAAGATTTTGTGCTCCCTTCCTGCCCTTCAATCATCAGCTTTGGTGTGGCCATGCAGACCATATCTTTAGCAAGACTTGGGCCTGGGGTTGGTGAAGACAGAGTGTGTCAGGAACAGGACAGAGTGTGTCAGGAACAGAACAGTGTACAGGGTCTGGTGGCCCCTGTCTGGGCTGATCAGGAAAAAACAAAACCAGAAAAACAAAATCTCCAAACATCAAAAGACTGTTGTCCTTGAGGTGGAGCTGATACCAGGCTTGCTGAGGCTCTGGGTCCAGGAAGCTCTCAGTTTAGTTAGGTTCAATTAATTTTCTTTCTAATTGGTCCTGTTTGTCCCCTCAGGCAGTAGGCTTCTTGAGGATGGCTCAGCCAGCTCTCTCTCTTTCCCTTCCTTTCCCTCTCATGCCATCATGTGTATAACATGATTTAATATGGGTGTACATTCTGAAATCATTATCACAATCAAGTTAATTAACACATTCATCACCTTCCATAATTACTTTTTTGTGTGAGAATGCTTACAATCTACTCTCAGCAAATTTCAAGGATATAATATAGTATTATTAACTGTAATCACCACGCTGTACATTAGATCCTCAGAATTTATTCATCTTATAACGAAATTTTATGTGCTTTAACTAATATCTCCCCATTTCTCCCACCCCTGAGGCCCTGGCAACCACTACTCTACTCTGTTTCTGTTTGACTTTTATTTTTTAAGTCTCCACGTATAAGTGATACCATGCAGTGCTTGTCTTTCTCTGTCTGGCTTATTCACCTAACATAATTCTCTCCAGGTTCATCCATGTTGTTGCAAATGGCAGGATTTCCTTCTTTTCAAAAACAATAATATTCTTATACCTATATGATATATAAGTCATATTTACTTTATTCATCAATTGATGGACACTTAGGTTATTTTCATATCTTGGTTATTGTGAATATTTTCATGTCTTAGCTACAGTGAACATGGAAATGCAGATGTCTCTCCCAGTTACTGATCTCCTTTCCTTCGGATGTAAACTCAGACGTGGGATTGCTGGATCATATGGTAGTGCTATTTCTAGTATTTTGAGGAACCTCCATAATGTTTTCCATAATGCCTGTACCAGTTCACATTCTCTTCAATAGTACATGAGGCTTCCCTTTCCTCCACATCCTCGCCAACATTTGCGATTTATTTTCTTTTTGGTAATAGCCATCTCTTAACAGATATGGCGGTAATATCTTCTTGTGGTTTTGATTTGCACTGCCCTGATGACTAGTGATATTGAGCACCTTTTCATGTACCTGTTGGCCTTTTATATGTCTTCACTGGAAAAATGTTTATTAAAATCCTGTGACTGTTTTTGATCAGATTATTATTTTTTGCTGTTGAATTGTATGAGTTCCTTCTGTATTTTAGATATTAACTCCTTATCAGATAGATGGATTGCAAATATCTTCTCCATCCTGTAGATTGCCATTTCCTTTTATTGACTGTTTCCTGTGCTGTGGAAACAGCAAAGGATTGTTTCCTTTGAGGTGGAGGTATCAGCTCAAAGCTGATACCCGGCTTGCTGAGGCTCTGTGTCTGGAAAGTCCTAAGTTTAGGTTCAATTAATTTTCCTTCTAGTTGGTCCTGTTTGTCCCCTCAGACAGTAGGTTTCTTGAGGATGGCTCAGCCAGCTCTCTCTCTTTCCCTTCCATTCCCACTCATGCCATGGTCCCACTTGTTTCTTTTTATTTTTTTGCCTGACCTTTTGGTACCATACCTGAAAAAATTATTGTGAAGACCAGCGTGAAAGTGCTTTTTCTATATGTGTTCTTCTAGGAGTTTTATAGCTTCAGGTCTTACATTTAAGTCTTCAATTTATTTCAAGTTAATTTTTGTGAGCGGTATAAATTTGGGGCTCAATTTCATTTTTCTGCCTGTGGATGGCCAGTTTATTGAAGAGACTATCCTTAACCCAACCTGTGTTCTTGGTGATTTTTTCCAAGTTTAGTTGACTGTTTATGTGCACTCTATTCTGTTCCATTTGTCCATGTGTCTGTTTTTAAGCCAGTACCATATCGTTCTGATTACTATAAATTTGTAATGGAGTTTGAAATAGGGAAGTGTGATGCCTCCAGCTTTGTTCTTTTTTCTCACGATTGCTTTGACTCCATGGGATCTTCTGTGATAATATACAGATTTTAGGATTCTTTTTTCTATTTCTGTGAATATTATTGGAATTTTGATAGGGATTGTAGTGAATCTCAATATTGCTTTGGGTAGTATGGACATTTTAACAATATTAATTCTTCCAATCCATAAACATCCTATATCTTTCCATTTATTTGTGTCTTTTTCAGTTTTTTTCATCAGTGTCTTATAGTTTTCAGTGTATAGGTCTTTCATCTCATTGGTTAAATTTGTCTCCAAGTATTTTATTGTTTTTGATGCTATTGCAAGTGTGATTGCTTTCTTAATTTATCTTTCAGATAGTTTGTGGTTAGTATATGGAATGCACCTGATTTTTGTATATTACTTTGTATCCTGCAACTTTACTGAATTCATTTATTAGTTTTAATAGTTTTGGTGGTGTCATTCAGGTTTTTCATATATATAAGATCATGTTATCTGGAAATAGAGATAATTTAACTTTGATCTATCCTAGAGAATGTTTCGTGTGCTCTTGAGAATAATGTGCATTCTGCTGCTGTTGGATGAAGTATTCTATATATATCTGTTACGTTTATTTCGTAAAAAGTGTTCTGCAAGTATAATATTTCCTTTCAATTTTCTGTCTGGATGACTTATCCATTAGGTATTGATGTCCCCTAATATTAAGGCATTGCTGTCTATTTTCATTGATGGATAGTTAGGTTGCTTCCATATCTTAACTATTATAAATAATGCTGCAATGAATATATGAATGTATATATCTTTTCAAATTTTGGATTTCTTTGGGTAAATACCCAGAAGTAGAATTGGTGTATCCTTCTTTGTCTCTTGTTATAGCCTTTGTTTTAAAGTCTATTTTGTGTGGTATAAGTATTGCTACCATTTTTTTTGCTTCCAATTTAATGAAATATATTTTTCTATCCCTTAACTTTCAGTCTGTGAATGTCTTTTGACCTGAAATGAGTCTCTTGTAGGCAGCATATGTAAGGATCTTATTTTTTATCCATTCAGCCACTGTATGTCTTTTTTAAAATATATTTTATTGATTATGCTATTACAGTTGTCCCATTTCTCCCCCATCATTCCCCTCCACCCTGCACACCCCCTCCCACCCACATTCCCCCCTTTAGTTCATGTCCATGTGTCATAAGTTCTTTAGCTTCTACATTTCCCACACTATTCTTGCCCTCCCCCTGTCTATTTTCTACCCACCATCTATGCTACTTTTCTCTGTACCTCTCTCCTCCTCCCTTTTCTCCCTCTCTCCTCCTCCCACTCCCCTGTTGCTAACCCTCCATGTGATCTCCATTTCTGTGGTTCTCTTCCTGTTCTAGTGGTTTGCTTAGTTTGCTTTTGTTTTAGGTGTGGTTGTCAATATCTGTGAGTTTGCTGTCTTTTTACTGTCCTATTTTTTATCTTCTTTTTCTTAGATAAGTCCCTTTAACATTTCATATAAGAAGGGCTTGGTGATGATGAACTTGACCTTATCTGAGAAGCACTTTATCTTCCCCTCCATTCTAAATGACAGCTTTGCTGGATAGAGCAATCTTGGATGTAGGTCCTTGACTTTCATTATTTGGAATAGTTCTTTCCAACCCCTTCTTGCCTGGAAGGTCTCTTTTGAGAAATCAGCTGACAGTCTGATGGGAACTCCTTTGTAGGTGACTGTCCCCTTATCCTTTGCTGCTTCTAGAATTCTCTCCTTCATTTTAATCTTGGCTAATGTAATGATGATGTGCCTTGGTGTGTTCCTCCTTGGGTCCAACTTCTTTGGGACTCTCTGAGCTTCCTGGACTTCCTGGAAGTCTATTTCCTTTGCCAGATTGGGGAAGTTCTCCTTTATTATTTGTTCAAATAAGTTTTCCACTGGTTGCTCTTCTTCTTCCCCTTCTGGTACCCTTATAATTCAGATGTTGGGACATTTCAAGATGTCCTGGAGGTTCCTAAGCCTCTCCTCATTTTTTTGAATTCTTGTTTCTTCATTCTTTTCTGTTTGGTTGTTTGTTTCTTCCTTCTGGTTCACTCCATTGATTTGAGTCCCAGTTTTCCTCCCATCTCTATTGGTTCCCTGTGCATTTTCCTTCATTTCACTTATTGTAGCCTTCATTTGTTTATCAAATTTGTGAGCAAAATCAACCAATTCTGTGATTATCCTGATCACCAGGGCTTTGAACTGTGCATCTGATAGGCTCGCTATCTCTTCGTTGCTTAGATGAATTGGCTCTGAGGCTTTGATTTGTTCTCCCGTTTGAGCCATTTTTGGTTTTTCTTTTTGTTTGGTGGCAGCTGTTATGTAATGAGGGGTGGAGCTTTAGGTGTTCCCCAGGGTGGGGCAGCCCAGTGGCTGGGTAGTGATGCTGTATGGGGGGGCGGGGTCTGAGAGGGAACAATGGTGCTTGCTCTGCTCTCTCTCGGATTCTAGTCCCTTCTGCCACTTCCCATTTGCCTGGATTATCTGCATGCGAATGTGGGACCACCTGGTCAGCCAGCCATCTTGTGCGTCCTCACTGGGTCTGTATTGTTGCCACCCTGTGCCCAGGGTCCACTAGCCACTGCCTCTGGGCCTGGGATCTGCTAGCTGCTGCCTGCACTCCTGGGATCTTCCAACCTCCACTTTTTACTGCTGTGACTCCACCCCTCTTCCTGGTCTGGATGAATGTTGTTGGACTTCCGTACAGTTCAATTTTCTATCAGTTCTTGTTGTTTTCTTGTTTCTAAATCTTTGTTGTCCTTAATTTTGGTTGTGCGAGGAGGCACAGTGTGTCCACCTATGCCTCCATCTTGGCCGGAAGTCCACTGCATGTCTTTTGATTGAAGGATTTAATCCATTTGCATTTAAAGTAATTCCTGACAGATATGTATTTATTGCCATTTTATCGTTCATATTTTAAATTTTTCTATCTCCTTAATGAAGACCCTTTAACATTTCTTGTAATACTGGTTTGGTGGTGGTGAACTCCTTCAGCTTTTTCTTGTCTGGGAAGCTTTTTATCTGCCCTTCAATTCTAAATGATAGCTTTGTTGGATAGAGTAATCTTGGCTGTAGGTTCTTGCTTTTCATCACTTTGAATATTTTGTGCCAAGCTCTTCTACTCTGAAAAGTTTCTGTTGAAAAATCAGCTGACAGTGTTATAGGAGCTCCCTTTTAGGTAACTAATGGCATATCTCTTGCTGCTTTTTAAGATTCTTCCTTTGCCTTTAATCTTTGGCATTTTAATTTTGATGAATCTTGGTGTGTGAACCTCTTTGGTTCATCTTATTTGGGATTCTTTGCACTTCCTAAACTTGTACATCTCTTTCCTTCACCAGATTAGGAAAATCCTTCATTGTTTTTTTCAAATAGGTTTTCAATTTCTTTCTCTCTTTTCTCCTTCTGCACCTCCATGGTGCAAACGTTGGTATACTTGAAGTTATCTATGAGCTGCTTACACTACCCTCTTTTAAAAGTTCTTTTTGCTGTTCTGATTGGGTGTTTTCTGCTTTATCTTCCAAACCGCTGATTTGATTCTCTGTTTTATATATTCTACTGTTGGTTTCTGTAATGTAGTCTTCATGTCAGTTATTATATTCTTATTTTTGACTGGTTCTTTTTTATGTTTTCTATCTCCAGTTTTATGTTTTCTGTCTGTTAAAGTTCTTACTAAATTTACCTACTCTTCTCCTGAGTTCACTGAGCATCTTTATAAGCAGTGTTTCAAACACTATATCTGGTAGATTGCTTGTCTCCATTTTGTTTAGTTCTTTCTCTGGAGTTTTTTTTTTTGTCCTTTCACTTGGGACATATTTCTTTGTTTTCTCATTTTGGTGCTTCCCTATGTGTGTTTCTATGTGTTAGGTAGAGCTGCTATATCTCCTGGTCTTGGTAATGTGTTTTTATGTAGCAGGTGTCCTGTAAAGCCCAATGGCACAGCTTCCCAGTCACCCAAGTTGGACACTCCAGGCATGCCACCCCCCCTTCCAGTGTGAGCTGTGTGCACCCTCCTATTGTAGCTGAGCCTTGACTGCTGTTGGCACATCAGTGAGAAGGATTTACGCCCATGCAAATTGGATAGTTGTCTATTCTTTTATTTTTGGTCAGGGAATGAAGGCTGGTATCTCCTACTCCGGCATCTTACTAATGCCATGCCAAACTATCTTTTCTATGGCAATTGTCTCTCGATCTGTTGACCTCACCATACTTGAAAAATAATAAATTCTCCTTTTAAAAGCATGTATAGCATGGTGCAATGATAGGAAAGTTTCATTCATCCTGACAGCAGTGCCTAAGTGGGACTGTCTAGAGCAGGGATTGGCCTTCCTTTTCTATAAAAAGCAGTCAGTAAATACTTTAGGCTTTACAGGCCATATATAATCTCTGTTTCCTCCTCTTCCTATCCTTCTCCTTCTCTTACTTTGACAACCCTTTAAAATCCATTATTATGTTGGATACTGCACGGAAACAATGTGTGGGCTGGCTTTGGCATGCAGGCTGAGAGACACCTGCCTCCATGGCCTGCTGATTGCTCCAGGCCTGCTTCTCGAGTCCTTCTTTGCTGTCTTTGAGCAGCCCCATGTTCTTCCATCAAATTCTGTGTTTCCTTAAGTTAGTCAGTGTCAGGCTTGCAACTAATGTACCCAACTGATTCGAGTAAATGGATGCCTTGTCCAGAAGCTTAATAAGTGGTCCAGTGAGGAAGAGCCTTGGATTTGGGTGGAGTCTTATCACGTAGTAACAGTAACGGCAGCATTTCCCATGCCTTGTGCATCGGGTGCTGGGCCTGTGCCACCACGTGCCTCGTTTTCATGATCTGGTTTTTAATCCCCACAATTATCCGAGGAGATAGGTGAGCAGCATTATCACCAGTTTCCAGCTGAGAAAACTAAGGCTCGGGTGAGGTGGCTGATTTGTGGTTACAAGATAAGGAGAGCCCAGTTCAGCATTTGAACCCAGGTTTGTCCAACTCTGGAACCAAAGTTCTGCTACTCTGCTAAAAATGACAGCCCTAGTTCCATGGCTTTAAGCCCTAGTTCCATGGCTTAAAGAGGAATGACTGCCTTTCAGAATTTCAAGAATTAACCTGCATTCTGTGATGGAAGTTTGCCTATTATGAACTACCTCAAGTGCCTCTGTTGATCGTTAAGCTTATAGAATTGACCGAGTTATATTGTCGGGCCCCTGGAATTGTAGAGATTTCTTTCTTTCTTTTTTTTTTTTAAATAAATTTTGCCTGCTTCTTTTTTCTTTTTTATATATTTTTTAAGGTTTTATTTATTTATCTTTAGAGGGGAAGGGAAGGCGAGAAGGAGAGAATTATCAATGTGTGGTTGCCTCTCATGCATCTCCTGCTGGGAATTGGCCTGCAACCCAGGCATGTGCCCTAACTAGGAATTGAACTGCAATCCTTTGGTTCGTAGGCCCGCGCTCAATCCACTGAGCCATACCAGCCAGGGTGTAGAGATTTCTTGGCAGACCCTGGACTGATGGAAATGGCTTGAGCACTGTGCTAGCCCCTGGCAACCTGGGAGCCACCAGCTTTGGTAGGGAGGAGCCTGGAGTCAGAGTTAGCATGTAGCAGGGCCCCTGAGGTGGAGCATTTATGGTGTTGTGGTATCTTCACCTTCACCAGAACCAGGGTGAAAGATCTAGGCCTGTGCTCTCTCCAACAGAAATATAATGTCAGCCATGTATGTAGTTAAAATTCTTTTGGTAACCCTATTTAGAAAAGTAAAAAGACCACGAGAAATGAAAACATGTGTCAACACCAAATCTTGCACATGAATGTTTGTAGCAGTATTAACCATAACAGCCAAATGTGGAAAAATCCCAGATTTCACCAACTAAGGAATGGTTAAATAAGTATGGTGCATCTATACAGTGTACTATTGGCAATAAAGAGAGATGAAGTACTGACATGCTACAAAAAATGGATGAGCCCTGAAAACACTATACTAAGTGAAAGAAGCCAGTCACATGAGACAATGTATTGTATGAGTGTTGTATGATTTCACATCCGTGAAATGTCCAGAAGTGACCAATCCATAGAGACAGAAAAGTGGTTGCCTAGGGCTGAGGGAAAAGAAAATAAAGAGTGACTGCTAATGGGCACAGGTTTCTTTGGAGGACACTAAAAATATTCTAAAATTAATTGTTGTGATAGTTGCACAACTTTGTGAATATACTGAAAGCCAGTGAGTTTTACACTTTAACTGAGTGAGTTACTTGCATGGTATGTGAATCATATACCAACAAAACTATTTTAAAAAGTAAAAAGAAGTAAACTAATTTTCATAATTTAACTCAAAAGATTCATAAGTGAATGATGTAGTATGCAGATGATGTTTTATTGAATTGTATACTTGAAACCTGTATGTTTTTTTGTTTGTTTGTTTTTTTTGCTTATTGACCTAGAGAGAAGGGAAGGGAGGGAGGAAGAGACGGAGAGAAACATTGATGTGAGAGAGAAACATTGATTGGTTGCTTCTCATATGAGCCCCAACCAGGAACTGAACCTGTAACCCAAGCATATGCTTGACCAGGAATTGAACCTGTAACCCTTTGGTTTATGGGATAGTATTTCAACCAGCTGAGCCACACTGGCCAGGGCAAAACCTATATGATTTTATTAACCAATGTCACCCCAATAAATTCAATAAAAATATATCCAAAATGGTGTCATTTTAAGATATAACCAATGTAAAACATTATTAATGAGATATTTCACATTCTCTTTTAGGGGTAACAAATCCTTGGAATTTGGTGTATATTTTACAGTTATAGCACATCCCTTTGGATCAGCCACATATCACTTGCTCAATGGCCACATGTAGTTACTGGTTTCCATATCGGAAGGTGAAAATCTAGGCAATTCATAGCATTCTACCAGTAAAAAATCACTATGTCTTCTTTTTTTCTCCTCCTTTACAAGCTCACACAAGCATGGGTTCAGATCACTTTCTGCCACTGACTAGGAGTATAACTTTGAGCTTGTACTTGTTCTTTCTAAATGAGTTTTCTGTGAAATGGCACAATTAAAGAGGGCTTGTGGTGAGGGTGAATTGAGATACCCATTGTGAAGCTAGAATGGTGCCTGGCATAGAGTGTTCAATCAGTGTTAGTTACTATTGTTTCTTGGTCCCGCAGGACAGGGCAGCCTGTGTACTCAGGTAGGAAAGACACAGAAGCAGAGAATCCAGGTTCAAACCCTGATTCTCTCACATACATATTAGCTTGTAGAAGAGCCCATTATGTCTACATATCTGCCATACCACAGCCCCTTTGTGGCGGCGGGCAGCAGGGTGCGCATTTACTCCAAGTTTTCACACTTTGCATGTTGAGACTCAGAATACAGCTCGTTGGAAAGGAGTGAACCACCACCCTAAGGTGAGGGATGTCTAGGTTGGTCAGAGGAGACTGTGGTGGCCTCGTGTGAGAAATCCAACCCACAGGAATACTGGGAACCAACTGAACAAACAATTCAGATCCTTTCACCTGGTGTATTTGAATATGAGACTTGGAGAAAGGATTAGTGTCAGCATTGGGGGTAGAAGTGGAGAGATATAGAAGAAAAAAGTTCTAAGGAGAAGCCTTGAGTCAATACAAGAAGCTATGGCGAGAAGGAGCCAGGAATGAACAGGAGCTGTGAGTCAGCAGAAACTGAGCTTGAGAGCAGAGTGGAGACAACAGAGCAATAGGCCAATACCCAGAGGTGCTGAGTCACCTGGACCGTGGAGCCCGAGTACCCAGCTAGGATGCCCCCTGGTGAGGGCATCTGAGAGTGTTCCCACTGATTTCGGAGCTGCTGACAGGCCACTAGAGCTATCCCTAACTTGAAGTTGTTCCAGCCTCTGGGAGGGGCCCTGGTTGGGTGGCCAAAACTTTGGTCTCACCCATCTTGTAATGAAACGGACACTGTTTCTCTTCCTTGCATCCTACAAGAACCTGACCCACACACCAGCCATATCAAAACTCCTTTGAGACTCAGTTACCTCACCTGTGAAATGGGGACATTTGTTGCTTTGGGTTATCCAGCATGTCTTCCTTGGGGTGATGACTTTTATTTGACACTTTTGTAGTTCTGGGCCCACCTGTCATGGTCCCACCTTGGAGGTGGCCCTGTAACCCAGGCTGCCCCAGTCAGGCTCTCCAATTGCAGGGGATTCCCTCTTATGTGGAAACATCTCTGGGGCAAGGGGTTGGCAGCGTTAAGAGCTCCTGGATTCTTCTGGTCGGGATTTTCTAAACTAGCCTGGTTCCTGCTTTTCAAGGCCTGTTTATTCCTCTCTTTTGTTTGAGGAGTTTCCCAATTGCCTTGACAGATCCCCTTTTCTTGTTTAAGTAATTACGCGAACTGGACACACACCTTGCAGGGTTTCGTAGTGAAATAGTGAGTCCTAGACAAGATGCACCTTCCGCCTGCCTCCGATTGTGCCGTCTGCCCTCTCCAGCTCTGCCTGATGCGCGTCTGCAGTCCCTACCTAGAAATTCTGGGCTCAGTGTTCCTCAAACAGCGCAGTGTTTTCTCCCTTTGAGAGAACATTCTAAACTTAAACTAACCCCTGATTTACCATGAGCTTTGCCAAGTCTTTGCCAAGTGTCTCTTCAGGCTTCAGTTTCTCTTTCTGAACAATGTGAAAACCTGCGATGGCTTCCTGGGATCTAAGTCTAACGGGGGCAGCAGATGGGGGCGGCGGGGACTCCTTTGCCTGCAGTACCACAGGACTACCTGTAGGTGGAAGCACGTGACCACAAATGTCCTGGAATATTGGTCCGGGAGCTCTAAAGACCTGGCTGGAGAGAGGGTTTGTGAGATGATGGGAGCCGGGTTGAAGTGGGTGGTGGTGGGGAGAAGAGAATGCAGGAGGGAGGAGGAAGGAAAGTGGGTGTGTCACTGGGTTTGAGACCAAAGAGACTTGGCCTGATGTGTGGAGGACAGTGGTGGTGTACTCAATCCATCCACTCATCCACCTATCCAACAAACATTTTTGAGCGCTAGGCTGTAGAGATGCTGTAGTGAACAACAGACACAGACACTAGCGGTCCTCACTATGGGCGCACCTGAACTTAGAACCCTCCCTTTCCCCCAACATCCATTATGGAGCACACCCCTTTGCCTACTGGGCTTGCTTCCCATCTGCAACATGGGGTGATAAACCACGCACCTCACAGGACTGTGGTGAGTCGGCGGTGTTGGAGCCCAGTCTGTGTGTCTTTCTGTGCCTTCATCCCCACCTCTCCCTTCACAGGAACCGCGAACACCGCAGACTCTGAACCCCGCGGTCACGGGAATGAGGGCGCGCACGCGCGCGGTCCTCTCTGTGTCAGAGGGAAGCGACAGCCAGGCCACTCTTCCGCAAAGTCTAGTTAAGCCTTAAATTCAAAGGGAAGTACCTCAGGCCTGTGAGAAACCTCTTAAACCTCAGAAGTTTGAATTTGAGAATTTATATTTATTCTAAGTTTCAGTGGGAAAATGTTTCTAAGGAAACAAGTTGGAGATGTTATTCTATTGCTACATATACAGGGTGGGGCAAAAGTAGGTTTATAGCTGTGAATACGTGACACGCAGAGTTTATTCTTGTGTTATTTATTAATTACGTTATTTTCCATATGAACAGCTGTAAACCTACTTTTGCCCCATCCTGTATTATATATGTACACCAATATATCGTACACGTTGATTTACATATAATGCATACACACATTCACACATGGATACACACATACACACACTGAAATGTCATATATACACATGTACACACACCAATATGTACTATGCATGCTGGTATTCATATATGTGTGCACACATCACATGTATACACACTGGTATATGTTATGCAAACACATATACATACTGATATATCATATATGCTAATATATGTGCACATCTGTACGTATACACATGAAAAGGTACTACCTTTCAATCAGTATCAAGGTTGATTTTGTCTAGCTGCCTTTGAAATTTCTGTAGTGCCCCTATTACTAGCATTTCTAATATTAATACCCTATTTCCTATAATCTTATTCCCTGCCCCATTAATTCTTAATGTAGGCCCGATGTTAGCTGGGAGCCTTTTTGGGCCTTCTGATCTCAATAAAATTTCTGTGAATGCCCCTTCTTCCTCCCCTGCCTTCATCCCATTTCTGAGGAGGCCCTCAGCCCTGTATAGGGTTTCTACCAACTCCTGACTTTTTCTTCCCCCTACGGCTCTGTCTTGTAGTGGGATGCCTCCAGACCTGCATCATAGCACATTCTTTGTTTTTTTTTTTTTTTTCCTTTAACAGCAATAACAATCACAGAAAATTATTCACAGAACTCCCACTAGGCCCCTGTGAATTTAGAACACTCTACAGAGGCTTTTGGGAGGCTTCCTGGGATGGAATGACATGTCTGACTCCTGGCTCCTTCTTCTCTCCTGTTGCTTATGCTTTGCCCCCAACTCCCATCTCCACCCCTGTTGGCTGATTTGTCCCGGGTGTACATCAGTCTCTGTCCATTATGCCGGCCTTGTCCCAGGAGGGCTGGGGAGATTCTGAAGCAGGGGTGCCAGCTGGCAGCTAACTGCCTGGAAATTCACCAGTGGTGGTGAAATGCACAGACTCTGAAGTCAGATGTTTGACCTGAGAAAGAGGGAAAATGGGGAAGAAGGAACACTTTGACGGGAGAAAAGCCTTAAGTTTTGGCTTTGACCAGTTTGTGATGCCAAGTTAGACACCCTCTGTGTGGTATTCAGGGGAGAGGCTGGGGAGGCAGCACAGAGTTGGAGCATGCCATCGTGATTAGTGGGTACCTGCAGCCTTGACAATGGATCTGTCTC
This sequence comes from Anoura caudifer, assembly GCA_004027475.1. Taxonomy (NCBI): domain Eukaryota; kingdom Metazoa; phylum Chordata; class Mammalia; order Chiroptera; family Phyllostomidae; genus Anoura; species Anoura caudifer. The sequence goes on from PVKU01014406.1 coordinate 15,457, forward strand.
TTAGGAAGTGCCTGCCGTCTGACCCCCAGGCCCTGGCATGTACTTGCATGCCCCTGCCTCCCTTGCTTGACTAACTTCTCGCCTCCGGTGGAAGGCTTGCTTCATCTGCATGGGCCGGATTAGGTGGCTCTGTTGACACACAAGAGATCTAAGACCTCAGGCAAATGTACTTCTTTTCTTAGATGCCTCTGAGGCCAGTAAGCTTGAGTACCAAGCATCCCAATGACAGTATGGCTTTGCTTCTCTCCTCAGTTAATTGACTTAGATCTTGTGTTAACGGGCCCTACCTGCAGATGTGGCAGCCTGTTAGGAACCCTCGTTCAACGTGGCAGCACAGGGCAGATAAAGGCTACAAGGGAGGACTCCCCAAAAAACTAGAATTATCTTCTTGGAGGGCAGGCCCCTTGTAGTACAGCCTTCCCCTGCTAGGTGAGAGGTCTAGGAACCCAGCTGTATCCGTATACCAGCTGGTGTTGTTGTGAGAGGCTGCATGGCTTCAGTGACTTTTTTTTGAAGACTCTTTCAGCACATTTGCCCATTTCATGATGGGTGATTTACAAGCACACCTGCCCACACCGCACTGCATGTTCAGCAGTTTTTGACCAAAAATGACATGACCCCTGTGACTCACTCTCCCTATTCACCTGATCTCAACACGAACAACTTTTTTTTTTTGTCTCCCTGGGTGAAAAAGTCCTCAAAGGGAAACGCTTTGCTGAGGTGGAATAGGTGAGACAAAAAACAGTAGAAGTGCTGAACGGCATAAATATTGACACATTCAGAAACTGTTGTTGTTGTTTTTTTTTTTCTCTATTCAGTATAATTTTATTTTTTAAAATTGTTTTATTGTTGTTCAAGTACAGTTGTCTGCATTTACCCCCTACCACTCACCTGTCCACCCCAGCCATCCCCACCTTCCTCACCTTCTTTCACCTCCCCTTGGTTTTGTCCATGAATCCTTTATACATGTTCCTGAAAACCCTTTCCCTCTTTCCTCCCATTTTCTCCTCCCACTTCCCCTCTGGTTACTGTCAGTTTGTTCTTAATTTCAATGTCTCTGGTTATATTTTGCTTGCTTGTTTGTTTTGTTGATTAGGTTGCACTTAAAGGTGAGATCATATGGTATTTGTCTTTCACTGCCTGGCTCATTTCACTTAGCATGATGCTATCCAGTTCCATCCATGCTGTCACAAAGGGTAGGAGCTCCTTCTTTCTTTCTGCCATATAGAATTCCATTGTGTAAATGTACCATAGTTTTTTGATTCATTCATTTACTATTGGGTATTTAGGTTGCTTCCAGCACTTGGCTAATATAAATTGTGCTGCTATGAACATTGGGGTGCATAGGTTCTTTTGAATGGGTGTTTTGGGGTTCTTAGGATATAATCCAGTGGAATTGTCAGGTCAAAAGGCAGTTCCATTTTTAGTTTTCTGATGAAATTCCATTCTGTTTTCCACCATGGCTCCACTAGTCTGCATTCCCACCAACAGTGCAATAGGGTTCCCTTTCTCCACATCCTCCCCAACACTTGTTTGTTGATTTGTTTTTGATGGCCATTCTGACCAGTGTGAAGTGGTATCTCATTGTGGTTTTAATTTGCATCTCTCTGATGGCTAGTGACACTGAGCATCTTTTCATATGTGCCTGGACCCTCTGTATGTCTTCCTTGGAGAAGTGTCTATTCAGATCTTTTGTCCATTTTCTAACTGGGCTGTTTGTCTTCCTGGAGTGGAGTCATGTGAATTCTTTATACATTTTGGAGATCAAACCCTTGTCTGAGGTATCACTGGCAAATATGTTTTCCCATATGGTTGGTTCTCTTTTCATTTTAGTGCTGTTTTCTTTCATCAAAAACTATTTTGAGCAGTGGAAAAAATGTCTTGATAGGTGTATTGCATCAGATGGAGAGTACTTTGAAGGTGACTGAAGTTTAAACATGTAAGGACAAATACACAATTTTTTATAAATAAATTCTGGGTTTTTGCCCCCCCCCCCGTATTTATTTGCCTTCACCTGGCATGTAAAATCTAGGAAATCTAAAATTTTGTAGTCTGAACTGAGATAACAAGGTATCTTTTATGACCTATTGGAATATCAAATATGAAGTCTAGTTGTGAATGTGGAGAAGGGGTTTGAAAGGGCAGGCTTGGAGAGGTGGAGTGACTTGCTGGAGGCCACACAGCTCATTGGGTTGGATCTGAGATTCAAACCTGGCTGTCTAACCTGGTATTGGGTTCTTTTCAGTATGGGAGTTGTCCAGCCCCACATACCTACTCCAGACGGGAGGTGTGGAGGTGGTGGGGCCACAGGGAGCAGACTGCTTGTTGGGTGGTACTGCAAGCTGGTGCTGGATCCCATGGGGCTTTGCGGGGGAAGTGGCAGGGGACCTCCCCAAACTGGGATGCAGTCCCAGGCTGGAGGAGGGAGGAGCTGATGAGAAGGCCCAGGTCAGGGGTGTCCATCTGTGGCCTATATGCAGGGGTGCTGGGGTAGGTGGGAGAAGGGAAGTGGCCTTCACGCAGGACCACAGGACGTTCCAGATTTTGGTTTGAAGTTGAAAAGTAGCAGCAATTCCTATTTTAACTGAAAAACCAGAAAGAGATGAGGTTTTTCTTTTTAAAACAGAGACACATGCAGAATTTGCCAAGGAAGCTGTGGTTCTGCAGAATGGGGCTAGAAGTCACTGAATAAATGGGATATTCCCCATAAAAAAGGTCTTAAAATTCATTTGGAGTAGGTCAGAGCTCAAAGGTATTCATAATGTGGGGGAGGAGGGCTCCCAGAGAAGCTTCCAGGGTATAAGAAGAAGAGATTGGATGCTGGATAAAACAAACAAACAAACAAACAAACAAACAAGTGAAAAGAAAAGAAAATCAAAACTCCAACACAACAAGGAAGTCCATCACCACCAACATTGTCAGCAGCAGCAGCAGCAGCAGCAGGGAGCATGATCTTAAACCTCGAATGACTTCCCATCTCCTTTAGAGTCAAAACCTTATTTTCTTACTGGCCTAAGAGGCCCCATGCCCTCTGGCTCTTCTCAGCTCTCTGACCTCACCTCTTGCCACTCTTCCCTCCCTCTCTCTTTCCCAGCTGCACTGAGTCCCGGTGTTGCTCAATCACACCAGGTCCCTCTTACCCCAGGACACTTGCACTTGCTCTCTCCCCCACCTGGAATGCTCTTTCCAGACATTCTCATGGCTTCTTCCCTCAAGTCCTTCAGGCTTTTCTCAAGGGTCACCTTCTCAACAAGACTGTCCCTGATGACACTACTTACATTTGCAATATTCCTTCTTTCTCTGCTCCTGGGAATCCTTACCATCTTCATCTAAAATTTCCTCCCCAGGACTCCTTGCCATTTCTATACTATATATTGTTGTTTCTTGTGTATTTCTCTCCACATGAATGTAAGCTCCATGAGGGTGGGGGATTCTAGAACTGTCCCTGGCTTGGAGCAGGCAGTCAGTATTTGTTTTTTTAAATCCTTACCCAAGGACATTTATTTTTTCATTGCTTTTAGAGAGAGAGGAAGGGAAAAATCAGGAAAAACATCAGTATGAGAGAGTAGCATTGATTGGCTGTCTCCCATCTGGGCCTGGACCAGGGATCAAACCTACAACCTAGGTGTGTGGCCTGACTGGGAATACAAACCCACAACCTTTCAGTTACAGCTGATGCTCCAATGAACTGAGCCACATGGACCAGGGCTTGTTCTTCAATGATGGAAGTGTGGATGAGCATTTATACCACAGAGCTATGGGCTGAAGCAATGTGTCTGATATGACTGATGCTTGGGGGCTTTGTCCTGAGAGGGTCTAGCTTTGTGGGTCCCTAGGACTCAGGGTGGGACACACCCCTGCTTGGGCAGTGTCTGGGACCAACCTGGGGGTAGGGGGTTGGGACCCTTAATCTCAGCCCAATCCTATCCCTGTGGAAATCACGTGTGACTCACGGCTAATGAGGTGAGCAGACCTGCTTCTTTAATCACTAATGAAAATATCTTGGTTCCTATAAACAAGCAACTCATAATTTATTCAGTGACAAGAAAGAAGCATATGTGAAAAGAAGGAGGAACATTCATAGAGGGGTGAAGTGTCCAGGTGTTAGAGTTGAGTTGTTCAGAGTAATTGATTCATGATGCTCCATGTCAAAGACATTTGATCCAGTCAGGAGCTATGTGCACACTTTCCTGCTAATGGTCACTGGGCATCATGCAGGACAGTGAGTTTGGAAGCCACTTATTTATCCTTATTTAGCTAGTTTGATTGATCCACAGGGTGCCGGACCAGGGAAAATGTGGAGGATACAGACCTGGGATGGGGCCGCCAGGCCTGGACTCTGGAGGGCTAGAAGCTGCTTAGTTGAAGGGACATATTCTTGGATTCCTTGTTCCTTAGATAGAATCTATCACCAGGCCCATCAATTTGTCCTCCTAAGCATCTCTTGGCTTTGTCCACTTTTCTCCACCTCCACCACCACTTTCAACTCTCACCTGGTGACTGCAGTGGCTGCTTGCCTAGCCTCTCTGCTTCCTCTGTTACTCCCCTTCTTCACCCCCCCCGCACCCCCCCCCCAAGAAGATACAATGTGATGGTGACAGTTCCCTGCTCAACATATTTCAATGGCTCCAACTGTCCTGCGGGTCAAGACCAAAATCCTTAACATGGCCTACTATTCATCCAACCAGTGAATTTCCAAGGCCCAGGGAAATGAAGGTCCTAAGGCTACTTAGCAATATAACAAGGAATAAGAGTCAGGTTTCCTGATGCCTAATCTATTGGGTTTTCCTACAGGGGTGTACAATCTGAGGCCCCCAGGCTGCATGCCTCCCAGGATGGCTATGAATGCAGCCCAACACAAAGTTGTAAATTTACTTAAAACATTATAAGATTTTTTGTGATTACATGTCGCAGTGTATTTAACGTGTGGCCCAAGACAACTCTTCTTCCAGGGTGGCTCAGAGATGCCAAAAGGTTGGACACCCCTGTCAGAGATCCCTCGCCACCTGGCCCCTGCCCACTTTTCAGCCTTATCTTTCATCACTTCCTCCAGCCCAAGTCAAAGACCATTTTCCTAAGTCTGCAATGCAGCCATTTTTTTACCCCAGGACTTTGACCTTGATGCTTGGGAGCTCTGTTCTGAGAGGCCCTGGCTTTGTGGGTCCTCAGGACCCAGGGTGAGACTCTCCGCTTCTTGGGCAGTGTCTGGGACCACTACTGGGGGTTAGGGAGTTGCATGGAATGATCTTTCTTGTCCTTTCCTAGACCAATTCCTGGTCATTCTTCAAGACTCAGGTTACGCATCCATTTTTTCTTGGAAGCCCTATCTGATTCCACCTTCCCTTTTGCCCCAAGAAACAGGTTTGGGCAATAGGTTGTATTTTCCAAAGATGACAGCAACAATGTCTCTCATCCCACGTGTTCTTTTTACAAGATGACCTTGACTTTCCTCCCATTGAGGGATGGGATTTATGTCTGCCCCCTTGAATCTGGGTGTAGCTGTGAGACTGCTTCTATTCAAAGCATACAACAGCAGTGATGCTGTGTGACCCCCGAGGCTTGAGCATAACATCTCCACACCTCTTCCATCTTCTCTTGGGACCCAATCCCGTGCTGCGAGGAAGCTCAAATTAGCCCACGGGGAGAGGCTTCATGGAGATGTCCCTGTGGTGTTCTGGACAATGGCCCAGTGCAAGTCATGGCCAACAGCCAGCACCAACTGCCAGATGGGAGTGAGGATGCTTCCAAATCATTCCAGTTCGTTGCCTAGTCACCCTCAACCCTTTAGACTTCTCAGCTGAGCTCCAGACATCATGGAACATCCTCGCTTACCCAAAGAGTCCATGAGCATGATAAATGGCCATTTTATGCCACTGAGTGTTCGCAGCAGTCACTAACCAGGACCATTAGGAGGTCCTCCTTGCATCTTCCTCAGTCTTCCACCATCCCAGAATGGAAACATTGCGTTCTCATTGCATTGTCTTTCTCTTCCTCCAGGCTGAATCTTTTGTAAAGTCTCCTTTTTGGGTTTACTTTCCCTAGATCTAGTATAATACATAGAAGGCACCGGAATATTTTATTTTTATTTTTTAATATTTATTTATTTATTTATTTATTTATTTTGCAAGAGAGGGAAGGGGAGGGAGAAAGAGAGGGAGAGAAACATCAATGTGTGGTTGCCTCTTGTGTGACCCCACTGGACTCCTGGCCTGCAACCCAGGTGTGGGACTGGGAATCAAACCGGCGACCCTTTGGTTCTTAGGCTGGCAGTCAATCCACTGAGCCACATCAGCCAGGGCTGGAATATTTTTAAATGTACTCATTTTTTAGAATTGGATTTAATTGCTTGTGTAAAATATATTCTTCTCCTTAGGAAAGAATATAAAACAAAGTCCCTTTAGCTGACATTCCCAATGCCCAACCTCTCCCCATTTTGAACATACACAGATCCTTGAGGACCTTGAAATACTTTCACAAACATCTGTTTGCATCTTCAGTATTGTTTCAAAAACCCCAAGTCATACCACACTGTACTGCATATTTTGCAACTTGATTTTGCTCACCCAACAATGTGTTTCTGAGACTGACCCCTGCTGATAAACCTAGAGCTAGTTTACTTCCCTTAGTTTCTGTGTAGCATTTCACCATCTCTTTTCTCCTTTTAAGTGATTTCTGTGTTGATGGACATTCAGTCATGTCCACTTCTTTGCTATTGCAAATAGCACGTCAGTGAATGTACCATATAGGCCTTCCACATGTCTACATGGAGCGATTCCTGAGGCCAGTGGTTGTTAACTGGGCTGCAGATAGAATCATCTGGAAGCTTTATAATCACGCTAATGCCACACACCCAAAGATTCTTTTTTTATTATTATTATTTTATTTATTTTTTTAATTATATTTTATTGATTATGCTGTTACAGTTGTCCCATTTTCCCCCCTTCATTACCCTCCACCCTGCACACCCCCTCCCACCCACATTCCCCCACTTTAGTTCATGCCCATGTGTCATAAGTTCTTTAGCTGCTACATTTCCCACACTATTCTTGCCTTCCCCCTGTCTATTTTCTACCTACCATCTACACTAGTTGTTCTATGTACCTTGTCCCCTCTCTCCTCCTCCCACTCCCCTATTGCTAACCCTCCATGTAATCTCCATTTCTGTGTTTCTGCTCCTGTTCTAGCCGTTTGCTTAGTTTGCTTTTGTTTTAGGTGTGGTTGTTAATACCTGTGAGTTTGCTGTCTTTTTACTGTTCATATTTTTTATCTTCTTTTTCCTAGATAAGTCCCTTTAACATTTCATATAAGAAGGGCTTGGTGATGATGAACTCCTTTAACTTGACTTTATCTGAGAAGCACTTTATCTTCCCTTCCATTCTAAATGACAGCTTTGCTGGATAGAGCAATCTTGGATGTAGGTCCTTGACTTTCATGACTTGAAATACTTCTTTCCAGCCCCTTCTTGCCTGGAAGGTCTCTTTTGAGAAATCAGCTGTCAGTCTGATGGGAACTCCTTTGTTAGGTGACTGTGCCCTTATTCCTTGCTGCTTCTAGAATTCTCTCCATTTTAATCTTGGCTAATGTAATTATGATGTGCCTTGGTGTGTTCCTCCTTGGGTCCAACTTCTTTGGGACTCTCTGAGCTTCCTGGACTTCCTGGAAGACTATTTCCTTTGCCAGATTGGGGAAGTTCTCCTTTATTATTTGTTCAAATAAGTTTTCCACTTGTTGCTCTTCCTCTTCCCCTTCTGGTACCCCTATA
>PVKU01014407.1:0-23210 GCA_004027475.1 Anoura caudifer
TTTTATTTATACACTGAGAAATAAGCAAGTGAAGAAAGCCTTCAATGACTTGATAAAAAGAATTGCATCATTCTTAAGTAAAGTAAACTAGCAGTCAATAAGTAAAGTTAAAATAAAAGACGAGTGGCTGCTAAACGATCCACTAGAGTTTATAATTTTTTAACTGTTTAATAATCTATATTTCAGTTACATTATGTTTCAGTCCTCTTTAGATTTGCTTACATCATACCTTAATTGACTTGTTTCCTTTGGTTTTTACTCAACTTCTTGTAGGAAATTTGTCTCAATAAAAAAATGAAAATATATGTCTTATACATTCATTTGTAGATAAATATAATCCCACATAATTAAATATTATGATATAATAAAAACCATTATTTAGTCTTCCATAAACTGGTAGCATAATACTACTGATTACTATACTCAATGTGCATAAAATTTTATACTACAAAATTTCAAGTAAGAATTGAAAATTTTTAAAAATTATATTTTATTGATTATGCTATTACAATTGTCCCATTCCCCCCTTCATTCCCCTCCACCCTGCACAGCCCCTCCCACCCACATTCCCCCTTTAGTTCATGCCCATGTGTCATAAGTTCTTTAGCTTCTACTTTCCCACACTATTCTTGCCCTCCCCCTGCCTATTTTCTACCCACTGCCTGTGCTACTTGTTCTATGTACCTTTTCTCCCTCTCTCCTCCTCCCACGCCCCTGTTGCAAACCCTCCATGTGATCTCCATTTCTGTATTTCTGCTCCTGGTCTAGATGTTTGCTTAGTTTGCTTTTGTTTTAGGTATGGTTGTTAATAACTGTGAGTTTGCTCACAGTCTTTTTACTGTCCTATTTTTTATCTTCTTTTCTTGGATAAGTCCCTTTAACATTTCATATAATAAGGGCTTGGTGATGATGAACTCCTTGAACTTGATCTTATCTGAGAAGCACTTTATCTTCCCTTCCAGCCTAAATGACAGCTTTGCTGGATAGAGCAATCTTGGATGTAGGCATTTGATTTTCATGACTTGGAATACCTCCTTCCAGCCCCTTCTTGCATGTAAGGTCTCTTTTGAGAAATCACCTGACAGTCTGATGGGAACTCCTTTGTAGGTGACTGTTCCCTTATCCCCTGCTGCTTTTAGAATTCTCTCCTTCATTTTAATCTTGGGTAATATAATTATAATGTGCCTTGGTGTGTTCCTCCTCGGGTCCAACTTCTTTGGGACTCTCTGAGCTTCCTGGACTTCCTGGAAGTCTATTTCCTTTGCCAGATTGGGGAAGTTCTTCCTTATTATTTGTTCAAATAAGTTTTCCACTGGTTGCTCTTCTTCCCCTTCTGGTACCCCTATAATTCGGATGTTGGGACATTTAAAGATGTCCTAGAGGTTCCTAAGCCTCTCCTCACTTTTTTGAATTTTTGTTTCTTCCTCATTTTTTGTTTGGTTGTTTCTTTCTTCCTTCTGGTCCACTCCATTGATTTGGGTCCCAGATTTCCTCCCATCTCTGTTGGTTCCCCATGCAGTTTTCTTCATTTCACTTATTGTAGCCTTCATTTTTTTCATCTAATTTGTGAGCAAAATCAACCAATTCTATGAACATCCTGATCTCCAGGGTTTTAAATTGTGCATCTGATAGGTTGGCTATCTCTTCATCACTTAGTTATGTTTTTTCTGGAGCTTTGATCTGTTCTTTCGTTTGGGCCATTTTTTGTTTTTTTATCTTAATGTGCCTGTTATGTAGAGAGGGGCAGAGCCTTAGGTGTTCACCCAGGCAGAATAACTGGAGTCACTATGTTGTGATGCTGTATGTGGGGCAGAGGTCCAAGAGGGAACAATGGTTCTTGCCCCTCTCTCTGCCAGATTTCAGTCACTTCCACTTCTTCCCCCAAGCAAACTGGGCCCTTCTGGTACTGATTCCCATGTGGGTGGGTTTGTGTACCTTCTAGAACACTGCGGGTTTCTCCAATGAACTCTCATGTGAGGCTGGGAGTCTCTCCCAGCAGCTCAACCCCCACAGGTGTTTTCAATCAGTGTTTTGAGGCTTTATTTCCCTGAGCTGGGACCCTGGGTTGTACAGTCTGTCTTGCTCCCCAGTTTTGCCTGGTTTATCTGTGTGTAAAAGTGGGACTGCCCATTTCCTCCAGCCATCTTGTGCACCAGCACCCCTCCACAATCCACCGCCTTGCTGGGTCCACCTGCTGCCACCTTGCATGCCTGGGGTCCACAAGCCACTGCTTTTTTTTTTTTGCCCAAACAAGATGGCTCCTGCAGTATGGGAGATGACACAGAACCTGGATGCTGGCAGCTGCTCTCTCAGTTCTCTCCTCAAAGCTTCAGTCCCCAGTCTTTTGTCAAGTGTCTCTAGTCCACTCTCTAACCCAACCTTTGCCAGAGCTCAGGGTAAGTCGCTGCATATGAAAATGTATGTGTTATCCCTTTAAATAGCTCTCTGCATCTCCAACCACCTGTATCTGGCACAGAGAAACCTTGTCACTTTTTGTAGCTGGTGGTTTTCTGTGTACTATTTGGGATCTGCTGCTATAGCCTGGATATCCCAGCTTGGAGTTTAGACTCCACACATCTCAGGGGAACTCCTTAGCCACTGAAGTATCCCTCTGGCACTTTAGCTGCTGCCTGTGGGAGCCCAGCCAGCCCTCTCTCTGCCCTCCTTACCAATTATGTTGTGCTGAAGCTGTTTCTTCTGTAATTTCCACTTACTTCTCTGCCCTCTTGGATCTCTTTCTCCCTTTTTTTGAATTTAAATCATTTTCATTTTTCCATTATAGTTAACATACAATATTATATTAGTTTCACGTGTGCAACCCAGTGATTAGACATTATGTAACTAAGTGATCACTCTGATAAATCCAGTACCTGTTTGACACCATATATATTATTATATTATGATTATAATCACTATGCTATACTTTACATCCTTGTGACTATTCTATAACTTCCAATTGATACATATGAGTTTTTTAAAGATTTTATTTATTTATTTTTAGAGAGAAGGGAAGGGAGGGAGAAAGAGAGGGAGACAAACATCAATGTGTGGTTGCCTCTTGTGCTCCCCCAAGTGAGAACCTGGCCCACAACCCAGGCATGTGCCCTGACTAGGAATAAAACCAGCAACCGTTTGCTTCTCAGTCCAGCACTCAATCCACTGAGCCACACCAGGCAGGATGGTACATAGGAGGTTTGATTTCCCTTTTTGATAGAATTTAATAGAAGGGACCAACCATTTGAGAAAATATATTTGCAATGATTTATAGGACAAGGGGAGATCTCCAAAATATATAAAGAACTCACACAACTGTACACCAGAAGACAAACAATCTAATTTAAAAAAATAACCCAGACAGTGAAAGACAAATACCATATGATATCACCTATAAGTGGAACCTAATCAACACAACAAACAAGCAAGCAAAATATAACCAGAGACATTGAAATAAAGAACAAACTGACAGTAGTAATCTGAGGGCAAGGGGTGAAGGATAACAGGGAGAGAAAGGGAAGGGTTGTTATGGAACACATGTAAAGGACCCATGGGCAATGCCAAAAGAAGGAAGGATTGAGGGTGGGTGGTGGGGTAGGTGGGGCAAAGGAAAGTGGTGGTGGGAAAATGGAGACCAATGTGGTTGAACAACAATACAAAAAATGAAAAAGATAAAAAAAGGCGGGGAAAAAGCCCTGAACAGGCACTTCTCCAAGAAGGTCATACAGAATGCCCATAGACATATGAAAGGATGCTCAACATCACTACCCATCAGAGAGATGCAAATTAAAACCACAGTAAGATAATAGTTCATGCTGATCATAATGGCCATGATAAACAAATCAGGAAATAACAATTGCTGGTCCGGTTGTGGAGAAAAGAGAACCCTAGTACACTGTTGGTGGGAATGCAGAGTGGTGTAGCCACTGTGGAAAACAGTAGGAATTTCCTCAAAAAACTAAAAATGGTACTGCCTCTTGATCCAGAAATTCCACTGCTTGGATTATACCCTAAGAATTCTGAAACACTGATTCAAAACAGCCTGTGCACCCCTTTGTTCATAGCATCATTTTCCAGCCAAGTGTTGGAAACAAGCACTTTGAATTACCAGTAAGTGCTTACCTGTAATGAATGGGTCAAAAAACTGTGGTACACATACACAATGGAATACTACACAGTATAAAGAAAGAAGGAGCTCCTACCTTTGCGACAATATGGATGAATCTGGAGAGCATTTTGCTAAATGAAATAAGCCAGGCAGTGAAAGACAAATATCACATCGTCTCTCCTGTAAATGGTACCTAATGAACAAAACAAACAAGTGAGCAAAATAAAACTGAGACATGGAAATAAAGAACAAACTGACAGTGACCAGAGGGAAGGAGGGAGAGGGATAAAGGGGGAGTGAAGAAGAAGAGTCAAGTCAAGGAATATGTAAAAAGGACCTATGTACAGAAGACACAGGGAGGAGGATTGAATGTTGGAGAGAGGGCATTGCTGGGCAGCAGAAATGGGACGAAAATGGGTACAACTGTAATTAAACAACAATGAAAGATATTATAAAACATCAAAAGAAAAAAAGGAAGAAACTCCTATGTATCTTCCTACTCACCATTCCACATCATGAGAGAAGGCTTAATGTCCAAGTTATGTAGGATAAAGTGATAGCATTTTAAAATGAAATGCTATCAAAACTGATACAATATTAAAGTAAATGAAAGCATCTTTTTAAATTATGAAAAAAGAAAATGCTGTCTTATATTTTATTTAGATGTAACTAGACTATAGTGAAATTACATGTGGTCTAGTTTCATATTGATACTAGTGTCTAATACAGAAAGTCTCAAAGCCAGAATAAAGTGCTAAAACTAAAGCTTAATTAGGTTTCTCAAGTGAAACAGTGGGAATCTTAATACACAATCCACTGCCACACTTTCTGCAATCTCTTTGCTTTACTCTTACTTAACATTTTTCACACATATTTGTCTATGATAGTTTTATTTTGTTTACCTCTTCTCCCTTGACACCCATTTCCTCTACAAATATTGCTCATTGCCTCTTGACATCTTGTATTTTCTTTCCATCAAACTCTCTTCAAATCTACACATACTGTAACCTGATTTTCTTTAGGGCTGAGAAAGATGTTAGCAGAAAAACCTGTGGTGATCATTTGCCCTGTTATATAAAATGCTAACTTTATCAATATATTAGCTAAAGTTGAATATTAAAAAAAATCATGAATTGATGGTCAACACTAGTTTCTCATACACTATGACTTTAATCTCAATATGTCAAATAAATAGACAGATAGATGATAGATAGATAGATAGATAGATAGATAGGCAGATAAGGTTTTAACCAGAAAAGTGGTAATGGAAATGGTGAGAGGTGGTTAAATTCCAATATATAGATGGAATTTTCAAACATCAGACTGAATGAGAGTACCTTGGGAATAAGCATAGAAAGAAAGTAGAAAAACAACCTTGGGTCAAGCCAACATTCAGAGGTCAGAAAAATAAGAAGGGATAAGCAGAAAATACATAAAAAGACCATATAGTGAGGTAGCAGGGACAAACACGAGGTAAGCATGGTATTAAAAAACTACAGTATTTTTTGGACTATAAGATGCACATTCCCTGCCCCCCCAAATTTGGGAGGAATAATGGTTGTTAATGCTGCTGTTGATTTCTGTTTACATTTACATTGGTGAAATATTATGTTATTTATGTTATTAAATATTTTACCACATTTTTTGCTTCAAATTTTTTTTCCTATTTTCCTTCTCTAAAACCTAGGTGCATCTTATGCTCCCAAAAATAAGGTAATTAAAGAAAGCATTCAGGCAAATAAAAGGCTGCCCATTTTCTCTGACTCAATGGATAAAGAAAAGAGAAAAAAGTTCTCTCTGGAGGAGATAAAGTCATATTTAGCCCCCAGATTTTTTTCTGTAAGGAAAACTTTGAACACATTGTCTAGCAAATATTCACACATGAAACAATTAGGAAAACCCTCCAGAAATACAGAAACAAATAGTGTCTCCAGATGTTAGAATTATCTGTCTAGTTACTATAATAAACTGTATGTACTGTGTTTAAAGACAAAAGCTGAAATCTAATTTTTAGATAGTTAACTTATTATTTTAAAAAAGATTTTATTTATTTTTAGAGAGAGGGTCAGGGAGGGAGAAAGAGCAGGAGTGAAACATCAATGTATAGTTGCCTCTTGCACACCACCTACTGGGGACCTGGCCCACAACCCAGGCATGTGTCCTGACTGGGAATTGAACTGGTGACCCTTTGGTTTGCACCCCATACTCAGTCTACTGAGCTACACCAGCCAGTGCTCCTTTCTTTTGTTTTGTTTTGTCTTCTTTTCTTTTCCTTCCTTCCTTTCTCATTGTTTCTCTTCTTTCTCTCTTTTCTTTTTTTCTCTCTCCTTCCTTCCTCCCTCCCTCCCTCCCTCCTTCTCTCTCTCTTTCTTTCTTTCTTTCTTTCTTTCTTTCTTTCTTTCTTTCTTTCTTTCTTTCTTTCTTTCTTCTGCCAAGAAGTATCCCATTGTGTAAATATGTACCCTTAAATAAAATTTGGATTTTTAACCATATTATTATTTTCTATATGTTGAAGTTTTAAAGTGCCATGTTATAGGAGAAAAACTACAATGAATATAATAAGAACAAATAAAGAAACAGTATTTCACACTGAATAAGAAACCAACAAGAAACCAATTAAGAAACAAATAAAGGTATTCCTTTATTTGTTATAATAATTCACATGTTGGGAAAAAGACACCAAACCCTCCAAAAGAATTATCTTGGTATCTTGGTCCATATGGATTACTGATGATCCAAAATAATCTGCTACTTTGCAGTGTCTACATGATTGTCTTGAAATGAGTATTTTCATTTTCTTTTTTGGCTTTTATTATTTATTTATATTTTAAATTTATTTTTATTGTCCTCTTTATACCCTCTTCCACTCCCCACCCCCCATAATTACCACACTGTTGTTCATGTCCAGGAGTCCTTTTTCTTTTTTGCTCCATCCCTCCATCCCTTAACTAACTCCTTCCCCCCAGAGCTATCCTGGAGAACATTATGCTAAGTAAAATAAGCCAGTCAGAGAAAGACAAATAACATATGATTTCACTCATATCTGCAATAGAGACAGACTCTTAGATAGAGAGCAGGCTGGCAGTTGATTTGGCTTTTAGTTGGGGGCATGGGTAAGAGGTGGTCCCCAGCCAGTAAACTCCCCCACTCCAACTGTGAGCTGAGGTCTGGGGCTGCGCCTCAGGTGAGTCTCCTGTGTCCTCCACTCCCCTACAGAGCTCCTTTCCCATAGGCTTGGAGGACAGGGGGGACCGAAGTAGTCATTCACTTGGACAGGACATCAGATGAGTCAGACACCAGCTTCCCATTGTGGGTCTCAATCTTCTTCACAACTACCATCTTACAGGAGCTGCTGCTGGTGTGGCTGAAGGAGTCAGAGCTCCTGCCAGAACCCAAGTTGGCCTGGAAGCCCAGGCCATAGTTGAGGTTCCCGTAAGCTGGTCTCAGTCAACCTCAGTAGATGGTGGTCTTGGTATTTTCTTTATTTTAACTTTATTTTTATTATTTACAGTATTACAAATATCCCCATTCCTCCCCCCCTTTGTCCACCTCCACCCAACCCTCACCCCTACTTCCCTCAGGCCACCACCACACTGTTGTCTCTGCCATGGGTTATGTATATATGTTCTTTGGCCATCCCTTCATTTTGTTGGTTTCAAATTATTTAAAAGGAGTGAATGATTCTCTATAAGAAATCTAAGTGGAAAAGGGAAAGGGTTTAGAGCAACAAGTATAAAGGACACATGGACAAAAACTGGGGGGGTGGAAATGGGAGGGAGGTGGGAAGGGCTGGGGTGGTGGGCTGGGATGGGAGTAAAAGAGAGAAAACTGTACAAGAACAACAATTAAAAAAAAAAAAGAAATCTAAGGGGATAGTGTCCCTAATGAGAAATAGGAAAGATGAAAAAATATTCAATAGTGCCTACACCAGTTGGCCACGTTTCAAGCTAATTAACTCAGCTAGGATAAATTTTAGGAATGTTTCCAAAGTGGGATTAGTTGGACACACCTAAGTTATTTCGCTGTTAAAAGAGAGAGTTTATCAGAGATTTTTGTTATTCAAGGCATAGATACTACCATATGCTCAGATATACTTGATAGAAAAATTGCATTATTAAAATAGTGACTCTTTAGGTCTGTGATTTTAATGAATTTGGGAAGCTGTTTTACATTAGTTTTCCTACCTAAAAAATTAAATATTGATTTCTAATAAGTATGTTTGGCTTTCATTATAGTTGATCCTTTCTCATGTAATCTAGAGAAAAAGAAGAAAGATACCAACATATACTGCCAATGGTAAGTAAAATAGTGGTGTTACTTTTCTTTCAAAAATTTTAGAATAATTACAAATACCATCTAAATTATATACAAACAAACAACAGTGATTCAAAAGTGATATTTTATTAGTGCTCTTTGAATAAAACATTAATTATTTCTCATTTGTTATTTTATATATCCTCAATACAAAAGCTTGCATTTTTGATGTGTACACTTGTGCCTGCCTTTCTAAGACATTAGTGTTTAAACCAGATACCACAATGTAGAGTAGTGGAGAGAATGGTTATTTTACTGCTTTCTCTATAAAAATAGCCTGAACAACCCTAGAAATTGATAAAAAATAACAAGGTTGGAGGATATTTTTTTTTCTAGAGAATTGCCTTCACAGGTTTTACTACATTTTTAAAAGTAGAAAAAAAAAAAGTAGTTAGTTTTGAAGTGCTAATTTTCATCAACGTTTTGAGCAATGACAACTTATCACTGATAATTATTGATTGCCAAATCTGCACTGGTTGTAGAACACATAACTGCTTCGTGGTTTAAAAGTTCTCTGACACCAATATTGAACCTACAGGAATATTCAATGTGTTTAGTATAAAAAGTGGAAGTTAGAATAAGGACATATTAAAAATGAACAGGGCCAAGTGAAGATAAGATCAAGGAAGAAAGATTTAGATTCCTCATGGTTCTATAAAACTTATCATTTCCATCAATAGACTGGAGGTAATTCACTGGGAAATTAAAATAAGAGGAGAAGAAATATGCTAAAAATGTAAAATGAAAAACTATGATTTGCTAAAGGAATATAATTGTTAATCTAAATAATGTGAGCTTTGTGAATTCAGAACAGGCAAAAATATTGATTGGGAAAATTTAGTTAATATGAAGAAATGTAATTTAAATATTTTTATTTAAAAGAAGAAAACAGGTGCTATATGACATAATTTATTTTTTTCTGTCAGTGCTTATGGTCTAAGTTTATTTAGAAATAGTTTACCTGTTTTGCAAATTGGAAACAAAGACTTCCTGAGGTTAAGAAGGAAATGAAATGCATCATTGGATATTAGTTGAAAATATGACTCTAAAATATTTGGCAATCAGTGCTCTAATTTTTTTTTGGTTTTATAAATTAGAGAAGTTTAAAAAAATAGGTTTTATTGGATAATGTCTTTTGATAAGGTGTTAACATGAATGAATTTTTATGAGAAATATAAATGCACTATGATTTAATATCTCACTAAAAGTATTATTAATAACTATTTTTATGTATTTGCAGAAATCATACCTAATGTACCATATTAGACATTATAAAATGGGTTTAATTTGTATGAACCGTTTTGTGATTTTTGTATCTAAAACTTTTTTAGAATATTTAAAATGAGAATATAGATTCATCAATGTCCTCATTTAAAAATGTAATTATCTGAATGAATAAAATTATTTAAAGAATTCTTATGTTAACTATTTAGATTGTTTTCTATTTTTCACTCTTAAAGTATGCCATGTCATATAACTTATGTATAATATGGATATTGAATTGTTTTTTGCAAAAGGTAAATTTTCCATTATATATTCTAAACATTTCTTTTCTCCTTAGAAATTTATTTAGTTTTCTTACATTACTGGACTCTTTTATTTTTATAATAGTTTCAGGTCAATTAACCCGATCAGATCAATACAAAGAGAACCTAATTTTTTTAGCAATCAAGTATTAAATTAACTTTATAATTTATAGTTTCTCTTTCTAATTTTGTTTAATTGGTTAGAGATTTTAGGATACTGCTGAACAATAGGGATCATCAGCATCTTTGTGTAGGTCTGATTCCAGTAAAAAAAAATCTGCTGGAATTCAGTAATTATTAATGTCCACCCACATAGTCCTCCTATTGTCAGAAGCATTGGTATTGCGTTAACTAAAGAATTCATATCTGACACTGAAGTATGAAGTGACATCCTCTAGAAGACTGCTACACACTTAACGGTTTTTCTGTGTGCTGATCTCTTCACTAATTATTAAGCAATTAGTAGGCATTGATGTATTCTGTGAGTATCTCATTTAATCGCTATAATTGAGGTCAAAATGATTTTATCTCCTTTTTATCAATGCAAGTTTAAAATGAGGACATTAATTTTCTCAAGACCATATAACTAGTAATGTGATAGAGTAAAATTTGCAAAAAGATCTGTCTTTGATTCTAAACTCTGAACTTAGCCTTATTATGTTGTTTCTTATGTTTTTATTTTCATGTGTGATACTTAACTTTAAAAGAATAATTCTTAGACAATGAAAGGTGAGTCTAAACTTTTAACCTTAAAAGTGGATTGTCATTTGTCTCATTAGCCATTAATATGTTTTTGTTTCTCAGATAACTAGATACATAACTAGATTTTGTATGGATTAGCAGTTTTAAATCCAGTTGCTAATTCTTAACCAGTTCCCACAATTGGGACATTTTGGCTCTGTTATTCATTCTATTTTCATTATTGACCATTCAAGATTCTGAAAACCTGTAATCACAAACATAAAATAATAGCAGAAAATGGTTGTTTTATCCAAATCGTCACACTCTTTCTTTGTTAGTACTTCCTTGGATTAAGAGTCACTGATTAGTTAAATGAGTCATTTGCTGGGGCCATGAGGACATAGGCAATGTGTCGAGAAAACTGATTCTTCACTGGCACAGAGCTGCAGCTGGAAAACAGGTGTAGGTTCAGGATATCTGTAAATGGGTGGAGATTGTGAAGAGATGTAATGCATTTTCTGTATTTTTTCTTTTAATTATTTTTATTTGTTTTTGAACCTCAAGTTTTTTTAATGTAAGAATGAGATAGAGTTAAGATTTCAATTTAATGTCATAATTCTAAATCAGTTACTCAGTTACACATTTCAAATTGCAGTTGTAAGATTATCAGTCTAATAGACCAATTTCTCTTAAACATGTACATGCTTTTATTTTAATAGTATACACATACATTTGTTTTAATAATAATTTCAAGTGTACTGAAAAGTTGCAAAAATTCACATTTTGTTTCATTGGCTTTATCATACTCTCCTTCATGATGTGTGTGTGTGTGTGTGTCTGGTTTTTCACCTGAGTTACTTTTGAGAGTCAGTTACAGATATTATGTACCCCTTTTCCTAAACACTTCAGTGAGTATTTTCCTAAGAACAAGGACATAATCTTCTTTTTATAGTTTCAGATTTTGTTTTCATAATTATCTTCCCATAGGAGCAATAATCTGCATTTCCATAACAACACATTTAATATTCTACTCAGCAAAGAGCTAGAAAAAGTAGGAATAAAGCACAAATACCATACTCTGCATCTATACAAATAAACTCAATATATTAAATATACTTTGTAGGCTGACTGTATTTGCAGTATAACAGAACTCTGAGTATTAGATTCTGAGCATGTTCATGCTGACCTCCACTTTGGTGAAAGTAAGGACAGTGTTTCCTTTTGTAAACACCTCCACTCTGACCATTCTCTGAAAGTAAAGACATGTAAATGGAAAAATTAAATGCATAAATGTGGAACCAATTCTTTTTACTGGACACCACATGGAATAACCCTCACATCCACAAGTCCGTCTATTAGTTCTTAAATGTGAGCAGGGAGGGTAGCAAGAGGGTGCACTTGTATATGACTTCCATGTTGTTTAAGTCTCACATTGCTGCTGCAGAAGGTACTGAATCACTCCTCATTTTTGTTTAATATGTAAGAAAAGAATGAAAGTAAAAAATAATTCCAAGGCTGCAATGGATAATATGGTCTATGAACAAATGGTGTAAAATATCTTGTAAGTGGTATCTGTTTAACCAGATTATTAATTAGCTCAAATGAGCATTAATACAAGACTCTGGAATTTTCTCCCTGGACCTAAAGGGTACAACTTTGAAATATTAATATGTCATTAAATACAACTGCCTAAATACAGTTTCAGTAAGACTCTTCAAAGTTAATCTCCAAACAATGATTGAAAATTAGCTGCTATTTATTTACTGACTTCTGGCCAAGATGGAGGCATAGCTGGACATGCTGTGCCTCTTCTCACAAGCAAGATTAAGGACAATAAAAATATAGAACCAAAAAAAAGAAAACCCAACCAGGACAGAGAGAAAATTGAATTGTGTGGGAGTCTGACAACAACGATTTAACCAGACCGGTAAGAGGGGTGGTGTCAGCGGCCGGAGGAGTCCGAAGGCCAGCGGAGTCAGATTGCGGTGGGATAAGCCAGTGGTGGTCCCGGACACGCAGTCACTCCAGGCGCACAGGCGGTGGTGTTGCCAAACTCGCGGAGGCCAGGCGGGGTGCGCAAGGCAGCAGACTGTGGACACACATTCGCACACAGATAAACCAGGAGAAAACGGGCAGCAAGATAGACTAGGAGACGCAGGGCCCCAGCGCTGGGAAGTGAAGCCTAAAAGCACCCATTGAAGACACTTGTGGGAGCTGAGATGCCGGGAGGGAGTCCCAGCTTCACAGGAGAGTTTGTTGGGGAGACCCACAGGGTCCTGGAGCATGCACAGGCCCACCCACACGGAAATCAGCATCAGAAGGGCCCAATTTGATAGAGGAAAGAGGCTGAAGGGACTGGAATCCATGAAACAGCATGGAGCAAGTGCCATTGTTCCCTCTCAGACCCCACCCCCACATCCAGCATCACAACCCAGGAACTGGGCTGCCCTGCCCTGGTGAACGCCTAAGGCTCTGCCCCTCACTATGTAACAACCACAACCAGACAAAAACAAACAAACAAACAAAAAATAAAACCAAGGATGGCTCAAAAGGGAGAACAGACTGGGGCCCCAGAACTAATACGTCTGAGCAACCAGGAGGTGGTCAACCTATCAGATGCAGAGCTCATAGCACTGGTAGGCAACCTATCAGAAGCACAGTTCAAAGCTCTGGTGATTAGGAAGCTCACAGAATTGGTTGATTTTGGTCGCAAATTGGAGGAACAAATGGAGGCTACAATAAGTGAAATGAAGAAAAACTCACAGGGAACCAATAGTGATGGGAGGAAAACTGGGACTCAAATCAGTGGAGTGGACCAGAAGGAAGAAAGAAACAACCAAACAGAAAAGAATGAAGAAACAAGAATTCAAAAAAATGAGGAGAGGCTTAGGAACCTCCAGGACATCTTTAAATGTCCCAATATCTTAATTATAGGGATACCAGAAGGGGAAGAGGAAGAGCAACAAGTGGAAAACTTATTTGAACAAATAATAAAGGAGAATTCCCCAATCTGGCAAAGGAAATAGACTTCCAGGAAGTCCAGGAAGCTCAGAGAGTCCCAAAGAAGGTGGACCCAAGGAGGAACACACCAAGGCACAGCATAATTACATTAGCCAAAAATTAAAGTGAAGGAGAGCATTCTAGAAGCAGCAAGGGATAAAGGCAGAGTCACCTACAAAGGAGTTCCCATCAGACTGTCAGCGGATTTCTCAAAAGAGACTTTGTAGGCAAGAAGGGACTGGAAAGGAGTGTTCCAGGTCATGAAAGGCAAGGACCTACATCCAAGATTGCTCTATCCAGCAAAGCTGTCATTTAGAATGGAAGAGAAGATAGAGCGCTTCTCAGATAAGGTCAAGTTCAAGGAGTTCATCATCACTAAGCCCTTATTATATGAAATGTTAAAGGGACTTATCCAAGAAAAGAAGATAAAAAATAGGACAGTAAAAAGACAGCAAAGTCACAGATATTAACAACCATACCTAAAACAAAAGCAAACTAAGCAAACATCTAGACCAGGAGCAGGAACCCAGAAATGGAGATCACATGGAGGGTTTGCAACAGGGGCGTGGGAGGAGGAGAGAGGGAGAAAAGGTACAGAGAATAAATAGCATAGACAGTAGGTAGAAAATAGACAGGGGGAGGGCAAGAATAGTGTGGGAAAAGTAGAAGCTAAAGAACTTATGAAACATGGACATGAACTAAAGGGGGGAATGGGGATGGGAAGGGGTGTGAAGGGTGGAAGGGAATGATGGGGGAGAAATGGGACAACTGTAATAGCATAATCAATAAAATATAATTTTAAAAAAGAAAAAGAGAAAATTAGCTGCTGTCCACAAAATTATGCAAGCAATTTAAGGAATCAAAAGGTCAAATTGATTAGTGTTTTGAATCAGTCCTCTTATAAAAATTTTTATCCTGATATCCACCCACCCCAAGCACACAAATGAGGATGTTATAGTCTAAACTCTCCAACAGAATCATCTGTGACTAAAACCACTTCTGATAATTTACTTTAGTGTTTTCAGGAAAACTAAGCACTGAACTTGCAACAGTAGCACTCTATGAGGAGAGGGACAGGGTGCAAACAAACAGGAAACCGCTCTAGGCTGCATCTGCCTGCAGAATGCACACTGCTGGTGTTTGGAGCCTCTTTCAAATTAATAGATTAGGAGATGCATGTAAGGCACTTCGGGTGAAAAAGGAATGCTTCAGAATACCTTTTAGGTAATTCCTATAAAGAATCAAGATATTGGCAGCATAGTACTCTAAATTTAAGTACTTCAGAAATAATCCTCTCATTTGGGCTGAAATTTGGTGGTATGCAGCATTTCCCATGTCATGTTACTGTCCTGTTACAACTCTAAATGAATCAAATTATTTTGGAAGAAAAAAATGTATATATAAATTGATGGAAGCATGACCTCTTTGTCAGAGTGTATAAAAAGGTCCCCATTAGTTGCTGTTTAGTGAAGAACCATGTGGTTTGGAGACAGTCACTAGGTTGTTTTTTGTTTGTTTGTTTTGTTTTGTTTTTGTGTGAAAAATAGCCATATTTCATAGAGAACTGAAGACATTTACAGAATCACTTCCATATGCTACCTTTGGAGCTTTCAAACTTCAGATGCATCTTTTATTGGACTAAATAATATTGTAAAGCTTAAAATAGCTTCCTATCCCAATCTCACCTCTGAAAAGATTTAATTTAATAATTTAAATGTAGCTAATGTTCCAGGGAATAAATTTCCTTTTCAAAACATAACAAACAAACATTTAAAATATCGTTTTGTTTAACTAGTAAGCCTTTAATTTTAGCAGCATATATCAAATAAAATGCAAGGAAAATTCTCTGAGCAAAAAGATTACAGGAAAAAGAATATGACTTTGTCCCTTTTGTTTGGAACATAATTTATCTAGAATTTGGCTTGCAAACTTTAAAATCAACTGCATTAAAATGTGACAGTACTTTTTCTGTTAATTCCTTCTGATGTCTTTAGAAAGAAAAATAATGATTCACAAGTAGTGGGTATAATGGGTGATTTGGGGAAATGCTAACTAAAAAATTAGTTTTTCTTAGCATTCAAAGCCGTGACTGGAATGAAGTCTGGATGCCCTTAGACAAGTTCCAAGTCCATGAATGGCACATCAGGATTTTCCCCTTTCTTTCTGGGAAGCTTAGCACAGCCCCCTGCAATTCCTCTCGACTTCCTCTGCAGATGTGGCAGTGGGGCCTGCAGGCTTGGCCTGTGGTGTTGCTGCTGCTGCTTTCTCTTTGATTCCCCTTCCTGGAACCACCAAACTCAGGCCTGGCTTAGCATAATCATTGTCCATGTATTTGAAAAGGGGCTAGTTGCAGACCTCTGACACTTGATCTTGGTCTTGTTGGTTAAATCCTTCAAGAAGCTTCTCCAGTGCAGCACAGTCTTCACTGCCATGAAACCCCGGAATGCTGTAGCTCTCCCTGACACATCTGTCTTCAGCCACGGAGTTATTTCTGTGGAGATGAACTAAAACTTGAGGGATTGTTTTCGTATAACAAGTTGGATACTTCTCAATTTCCTTATAAATATACATTTTTTCTCAATAGAGAGTGCTGCATCATGAAACCTCATGTCCTTGTAGGAGTCCAGAAACTGCCTGACGTAAATGTTCCTCATTTCAAACCCATTAGCTGTCTGCTGATAGAACTGTACAGGCTTTTCTGGATTTACATTTTCTATAAGCTTTCCAGCTCCCTCCAATTCTATGGCTGCTGTGTAGGGGGTGCTGTTTTTGTTATACATCATGTTGGCTTTCTCAATCAGCTGAACAGCCCCTGGTGGTTTCTGCATCTCCTTCAACATCATGCCTGCTTGCTCATAAGCCTTGGCAGCCTGAAAAAGAGTGCTGTTATTCTCATGGGCAACAGCTTCTCTCAGACAGGTGTCTTTTGCTTGCTCAAACTGTTCAGCATTTTTAAAAGCTGCAGCTGCTTTTCCATATTCAGAAGCAGCACTGTCATAATCCAGCTTCCACTTAAAAAAACAGTTTTCAGGAATTTCTCAGCTTTGAGAGGCGCTGCAGCCCATTTATCTTCTGAGTCACCGTCTCCACTGTCCCAGACCTAGGAAGCAGGACATAATCTTATAGTATAAGTATAATATTATTTAAATCAGGAAATTTAACATTGATATAATGCTATACCCACTTTATGGTCCATGTTGAAATGTATGTAATTTTTTATTTTTATGGCATCAGTTGCACATGCACAATGTTGAAGCCCTGAATAAATTATTATTATTTTTTGGTAAATGTGTCCCTATCTGCTTTATATGCAGTTTTAATCTTTTCTTAGATTCAGTTAGTAGTTATTTTGTTGTGGTATTATGATCTTATGTCTTTTTCTTGGTCATTTCCTATGAATTTATTAGTAGTTCATAGACAAGTTGTAAGAAGCTACAATGGGCATTAAGAAAATGTCATTTCAATATGAAATCAAAAGTTTTAGAATTTATCTATAGATCTGAATTCATTATGTATGGGTATAATCTTATTTTAATGAAGTTAGTGAAAAATGAATGGATTATTTTTTAATTCCAAATCAAGATTGTATCTAATTTATATTACAAATGAAAACATTTTGAATTAGTTACAAATGACTACAAGTTTGTAAGTAAGGGGGAAAAGCCAACTATTATGGGTTTTGGTAGTTGAGTTGATTTCCATAGTGCTTTATAAAGTAGTTTTGGTTTTACAGTTCTAGGTCATGTCTTCAGCATCATAGAGCATTTCTTCATAAATGGATACATTTATGAGTGTGAATCTATTTAATGTATCGTTTACTGGATATAAAACTACTCATGTAGTTTCTTATTTTTATATCTTTTTATTTCTAGAATTTGAAATCTCAAAAGAGAAATGAAGAACCATACAAAACAGAGAGAGTTTATCCTTCTGGGACTGACAGATAATTCTCAGTTACAGATTGTAATTTTTTTATTTCTATTTCTGAATTACCTGCTGAGCATGATAGGAAACTTAACTATTATTGCCCTCTCGCAAATGGATCCCCATCTCAATACTCCAATGTACTTCTTTCTCCAAAATTTCTCTTTTCTGGAAATATCGTTCACAAGTGCTTGCATCCCCAGATTCCTAAACACCATTGTAACCAAGGAAAAGACCATTTCTTATAGTGGTTGCATATCTCAGTTATTTTTTTACTTTTTCTTGGGGGCTACAGAGTTTTTCCTTTTGGCAGTTATGTCCTATGACCGCTATGTTGCCATCTGCAAACCTTTGCATTACACAACCATCATGTGCAGCAGAGTTTGTCACCAGCTTGTGGTCAGTTCTTGGGCAACTGGACTTTTGGTGATTTTCCCACTATTGAGTTTTATTCTTAACCTGGATTTCTGTGCTTCAAATATCATTGACCATTTCATTTGTGACATTTCTCCTGTCCTGCAACTTTCTTGCTCAGATACACATTTACTAGAACTGATTACTTTTTTCTTAGCTGTGATAATCCTCCTTGTCACCTTGTTAGTAGTAATCCTTTCTTACTCTTACATCATCAAGACAATCCTAAAATTTCCTTCAGCTCAGCAAAAGAAAAAAGCATTTTCTACCTGCTCTTCTCACATGATTGTTATAACCATCACATATGGAAGTTGTATATTCATCTACATAAAGCCATCAGCAAATGAAAGAATCACTTTAAGCAAAGGGGTAGCCGTGCTCAATACTTCAATTGCTCCTTTGTTGAACCCATTCATTTATACTCTAAGGAACCAGCAAGTTAAACAAGCCTTCAAAAATGTGTTTAGAAAGACATTTTATGCTTTAGACAAGTAACACTATTTATTGAAATAATTAACATAAAACATAAAAGGAACATGGAACAAAACCTACTTTGACTTTTCTAGTTTTAAGAATCAATCTCTAATATTTAGTTAGGTGGATCACTTTACTAAAGTTTAGAAACTCTTTCACTTTATGAATTTAACTTTCTGTTCTTCAAAGTGAAACCTTACTATATATAGACATAAGAAAGTATGTTCAGCATCACTAGCCATCAGAGAGATGCAAATTAAAACCACAGTGAGAGACCACTTCACAATGGTCAGAATGGACAAATCAATAAACAACGGATGTGGAGAAAAGGGAACCCTAGTGCAATGTTGGTGGGAATCCAGACTGGTGCAGGCACTGTGGAAAAAAGTATGGAATTTCCTCAGAAAACTAAAAAGGAATTGCCTTTTGCCTCAGCAATTTCACTACTGGGATTATATCCTAAGAATCCTGAAACACCAATTCAAAAGAACCTATGTACCCCTATGTTCATAGCAGCACAATTTAAAATAGCCAAGTGCTGGAAATGATAGGGGACTCAAGAGTTGGAAAATTTTAGTTTAAGGTAAATAGTTAATAAGCCTGGTAGGTAATGCATATGTTAAAGCTATTGTTTCAGAAACTGCAAGTATGGCCCACCCTGGCTCCCCAGCCAACCTCCTGGGGCACAGCTGGAGATATCTGACTCATTGTGTTCCAGGGAGAGACAGAATACCACCAGAGACAGCCAATCGGGCAGGGCAAGAATTCTGCAGTTTTTAATCTAATTTTACTGAATTTCAGAACCCCACACCACACTTGGTTCTCTGTTATAAAAAGGCTGGCTTGAAAGTAAATATAAGATGGTCTGTCAGAGTATAAATCTGCCATCTTCTCAAGACTGCTGGCCATGAGGATAAAGCACCCATAAACATTCAATCCCTGTCTCTGCTTATTGGGTCTGGTAAGTGACAGGCAGCAGGAAAGCTGACTTTTCTGGTTTTAGAAACAGCCTGAGTGTCCATCAGTAAATGTAAGAAGTAAAACATAAATGTAAAACGTTAAAAGTAAATGTGTGGATCAAAAAACTGTGGTATGTTTACACAATGAAGTACTACACATTAGAAAGAAAGAAGGATTTCTTAGCCTTTGCAACAGTGTGGATGGAACTGGAGAGCAATATGCTTAGTGAAATAAGCCAGGTAGTGAAAAACAAATACCATATGATCTTCTTACTTATATGTGGAACCTAATCAACAAAAGAAACAAGTGAACAAAATAGAAGAGAGACATGGAAATAAAGAACAAACTGACAGTGACCAGAGGGGAGGTAGGACAGGGATAACGGGGAAAGAAGGGGAAGGGTCAAATCAAGGAACATGTATAAAGGAACCATGGGCATGGATAACAGGAGGGAGGATTGAACGTGGAAGGTGAGGGTGGATAGGTCAGGGGAGAGTAATGGGGGAAAAATGGGGACAACTGTAATTGAACAATAAAGAAATTAAAGAAATATGAAAATGCAAAATTTATTTCCTCTAAAAGCATGTGAGAATAAAATGAATGAAAGGTTTTAATTGTATTATAGAATATAAATTCTTGGAGAGCTGTAATTGAAACTTATATAAATATACCATGTTTTATTTAAGTCATGTTCTTTGAAAACCTTAGGTGAAATAATTTTGTCATTGTTAAATATGCTTAAAATGCTTCAAGAGACCTTACACTTCAAAGGAATAATTTAGAGAATTACTTTGTAATCTTAAAAAAAATTAATCTTTATTGTAACTTTTCCCATTACCATTTAATCCCTTTATATACTCCTCCCCTCAGCAATCACCACACTACTGTCCATGTCAATGAGTCCTTTTTCTTTTTTGCTCAATCCCTCCCCACCTCTTCCCTGCCATCCCACTAGCTGTCATCCTGCTCTCCGTCTATGAATCTGTCCCCATTTTCCTTGTTAGTTTGGTTTGCTCATTAGATTCCACATATGAGTGAAATCATATAGTATTTGTCTTTCTCTGATTGGCTTATTTCACTTAGCATAATGTTCTCCAGGTTCATCCATAGTGTTAAAAAGGGTAAAACTTTCTTATTTTTTTATAGCTGATCAGTATTTCATTGTGTAAATATCCCACAGTTGTTTATCCACTCATCTATTGATGGACCCTTTGGCTGCTTCCATATCCTGGTGATTGTAAATAACGCTGCATCGAATGTAGGAGTGTCCGTGTTCTTTTGAATTAGTGTTTTGGGTTTCTTCAGCTATATTCTCAGAAGTGGGATCACTGGGTCTAAAGGCAGGTCCATTTTTAAATTTTTGAGGTATGTCTATACTGCTTTCCACAGTAGCTGTGCCAATCTGCATTCCCACTAACAGTGCAAGAGGATTCCCCTTTCTCCACATCCTCACAGGCACGTGTTTGTTGATTTATTGATGGTAGTCATTCTGACAGGTGAGAGATGATATCTCATTGTGGTTTTAATTTTCGTTTCTCTGATGATTAGTGACATTGAGAATCTTTTTTAGTATTTTTAATTGATTATGCTATTACAGTTTTCCCAATTCTCCCCCTTTATCCCCCCTCCTGCCCCCAACCCTCCAGCATTCCCCTGCTTAGTTCATGTCCATGGGTTGTACATACAAGTTCTTTGAGTCCTCTGTTTCCTATACAATTTTTATCTCTCCCCATCTATTTTATGCCTACTAATTACGCTTATTCCCTGTACATTTTCCCCGCTATCCCTCCCTTTCCCCTTCCCACTGAAATCCTTCCATGTGATGTCCATTTATCTGATTCTGTTCCTGTTTCTGTTGTTTGCTTCATTTTTGTTTTCATAATTTTTCTTTTCTTTTAGGTTCATTTGTTGTTTGTTGTCATTTATCTGTTCATATTCTTTATCTTCTTTTTCTTAGATAAGTCCCTTTAACATTTCATATAATAATGCCTTGGTGATGATGAACTCCTTTAACTTGACCTTTTCTGGGAAGCACTTTATCTGCCCTTCCATTCTAAATAAAAGCTTTCCTGGATAAAGTAATCTTGGATGTAGGTCCTTGCCTTTCATGACTTGGAATACTTCTTTCCAGCTCTTGCCTGAAAGGTTTCTTTTGAGAAATCAGCTGATAGCCTTATGGGCATTCCTTTGTAGGTAACTCTCTCCTTTCCTTTTGCTTCTTTTAGGATTCTCTCCTTATCTTTAATCATGGGTAACTTAATGATGATGTGCCTTGGTGTGTTCCTCTTTGGATCCAATTTCTTTGGGACTCTCTAGGCTTCCTAGACTTCCTGCAAGTCTATTTCCTTTTCCAGATTGGGGAAGTTTTCCTTCATTATTTGTTAAAATAAGTTTTCAGTTTCTTGCTGTTGTTGTTCTCCTTCTTGCTCCCTTATAATTTGGATATTTGAATGTTTCAGGTTGTCCCAGAGGTTTGTAAGTCTCTCTTTACTTTTTTGAATTCTTGTTTCTTCATTCTTGTTTTGAGTCCCAGTTTCCTTCTTGTCACTGTTGGTTCCCTGAATACTTTGCTTTATTTCATTTTCGGTATCTCATTTTTTTTTTTTCATTTTTCGACCAAGCTCAGTCAGATCTGTGAGTGTTTTGATTACCAGGGCTTTAAATTCTCCATCAAATAGGTTGTTATCTCCTCATCACTTACTTCTCTTTCTGAGTTTTTCCATCTTCTTTCATTGGGGCCATATTTCTTTGTCTTGGCACAGCTGAGAAGTTGTAAGGGGGTGGGGCCTTAGGTATTCACCCCAGCAGGGAAACCCTCTTTGCTACACTGCATGCTGTCTCTGGGGAAGGTGCCAGAGAGGGAACAATGCTACTCACCTGCTGGTCTCTAGCGCACTTTCCAATGGGCTCTTTCATGAGACTAGGAGTTTCTCCCACTGCAGCAACCATCATAGTCCACAGTCAGCTCTCAGGCTGAATTTCACCTTCAGCCAGCCCTGCCCACATGGTCCACTGCCTTGCCTAGGTTTTTCTGAGCCAGTCTGGCCAGCACAGTTCACTGACTTACTGGTCTGGTTGTTCTGATTTTTTCTTTAATTCCTTGGTTGTCGGAATTCCATGCAGTTTGAATTTTTGGTGCTTAAGGTTGTTTATTAATTTTAGATTGGTTGTTATCCTACTTTTTGGTTGTGTGAAGAAGTGAAGGGTTTCTACCTATGCCTCCATCTTGGCTGGAACTCGAGAATCTTTTCATATGTCTATTGGCCATGTATGTAATCTTATTAACCAATGTCATGGCAATAAATTTATTAGAAAGAAAAAATAAAGATAAAACTATGTTTCATTTTCTCCAAAACTGGGGCTGGAAACTATCTCTTTTTCTACAAGTGTCAGCTCTTAAATGATATGGATGCCACCACTCATAATTTTCCTAAGGTAGATGCCATGGTACCACTTGGTTTATGCCATAGTGGTAATTAAGCTATTAGCACAAGATTATCTTCTGTGTGATACTAATATTTGTTCTTGTCTCTGTTTACAGTTACTATGCATTTCTCTAGTCAATATTATTGAAAATTTTACCTATTAATTTTAATGACAATGGGAAAACCTGAATGGATCAACTAAAATTTATTACTAGATTATTGGTGGACTTTGATCTTCACACTAAATTACAAGAAGAAAAGAATTTTTTGAAAGATATATACAGTTAAAGAGACATTATTTCTCAAATATCAAGATAATGAGATTGGAGAGAAGATGGCGGCATGGTAAGAGGACGTACATCTCTGCCTCCCACACATAGGTCTTAAACC
>PVKU01014408.1:0-23191 GCA_004027475.1 Anoura caudifer
TTTGGAGAAAACTAGCCCAGGACAAGTGCCCAGGGATTGGTGTGAGGGGAGGTGCAGTGTGGCAGGTGGTCCAGGAAGGGCTCTCTCAGGAGACAACATTTACAAAAATACCTGCAGGCAGAGCGAGCAGCTAGTACAGGGAAGAAAAGAGGTGGGGCGTTGAATCAGCTGAGGGGCACTCAGGTCTCAGTCTCAGCACAGAGGGTAAGAACGGAGATCAGGTAGATGCTTAGCAGCCAGGAGATGCAGTGCTGATGACCCGAGTTGAGACACTGGGGACTTTCCTGAGTGAAAGTTGCAGTCGTCAGCTGTAGAGTGGTGTGTCCTCTGTTCTGATTATGCTTTGTTAATTTTTAGAAAATAAACTCCAGTGGGAAATCCCCTCAGAGATGACTTCATCTCCAAGTGAGAGCACGTGGTGGGTTGGCCACAGAGGAGCAGTAAGACATGTGGTCGGAGAAAAATTGTGAAACAAGACTTAGGATATTCGAAATGGACTAACACTGAATCAAATGAAGCATAAATATTTGGTGTGAGGTTGAGGGATGACTCTTTTTTTAAGATTTTATTTATTTAGTTTTAAAGAGGAAGAAAGACAGGGAAACATTAATGCGTGGTTGCCTCTCACACACCCGCTACTGGGGACCTGACCCACAACCCAGGCACGTGCCCTGACTGGGAATCTAACCTGAGAGTCCTTACTTCGCAGGCAGGCACTCAGTCCACTGAGCCACACAAGCAAGGGCAGGAAAGACATTTTATTTTATAGTTTTGAAAAACTGAAAGAAGCAATTCCTACTTTTCCTCTTTAACATGACTTAGAGGATACCTGTAGTTGGGCAAGGTCACTGCAGTTCAAGGAGTGAGATTGCCTCTCATGCTACTCGAAAGCCCGTAGTCTGGGCATTATTAGCAAAGACCTTTGATGTGGGCTTTCTGGATTTCTGAATAAGATGCACTGCATAAATGTAAAAAGGAAAATAGACTGTGAGGGGACACTTTGTGGGAAACAGAGCTTGTCACCACAGTAAGAAGGATTCATGGGGCGGGTCTTACCAGGAGACAAGTTGTGTGGCCCAGGCATTGTCGTCAACATCTGCCCTGACCAAACCTTTCTCTTTCAGTGGAACCAAAGCCAGAGGTGCACCCATGTCCCTCCTGCTCTCTGGCCTTCTCCAGTCAGAAATTCCTCGGCCAACACGTGAAACTCAGTCATCCCTCTCAGATTCTCCCAAGAATATCTGCAAGAAAACACCTCCAAGCAGAGGAACCCTGCCCAGAGGATCAGAATCTGCAGCAGCAACATACAAGTACACACAGCTGGAATGATAAAGCTGAAAGTCAAGAGGTCAAAGAAAGGTCCAAACCTTTGCTTAAAAGGATCAGTCAGAGGAGAATCTCAAGGCCCTTTTTCCAACCTTCCAAAGAACAAATGATGAGCTCTAGTGAATGTGAGAGAATGATGGAGGAAGAGCCCCGTAGAGGCCAGGAAGAGAGTCCAGAGGACACAGGCAAGGTATTTGTGAAAGTAGGAATGTCAAAAATCGTAACAGTCAAGCACAGAGGATGTTGGCAAGGCTTCAATGATAGGTTACATCTTATCACACACCAGGGGACACACTCTGGGGAGAAGCCCTATGTCTGCAGGGAGTGTGCACGAGGCTTTACACAGCGGTCACATCTCCTCAGACACCAGAGGACACACTCTGGGGAGAAGCCCTATGTCTGCAGGGAGTGTGGGCGAGGCTTTACACAGCAGTCACATCTCCTTAGACACCAGGGGACACACTCTGGGGAGAAGCCCTATGTCTGCAGGGAGTGCGGGCGAGGCTTTAATCAAAAGTCAGATCTCATCAGACACCAGAGGACACACTCTGGGGAGAAGCCATATGTCTGCAGGGAGTGCGGGCGAGGCTTTACAGTCAAGTCAGATCTCATCCTACACCACAGGATACACTCAGGAGAGAAGCCCTATGTTTGTAGGGATTGTGGGCGAGGCTTTGCCAGGAAGTCAGTTCTCATTGTACACCAGAGGACACACTCAGGGGAGAAGCCCTTTGCTTGTAGGGAGTGTGGGCAAGGCTTTATACGGAAGTCAGTTCTCATTGTACACCAGAGGACACACTCAGGGGAGAAACCCTTTGTTTGCAGGGATTGTGGGCAAGGCTTTCCCTGGAAGTCAGTTCTCGTTGCACACCAGAGGACACACTCAGGGGAGAAGCCCTTTGTTTGCGGGGACTGTGGGCGAGGCTTTGCCTGGAAGTCAGTTCTCATTGCACACCAGAGGACACACTCAGGGGAGAAGCCCTTTGTTTGCAGGGATTGTGGGCGAGGCTTTACACAGAGGTCACATCTCATCATACACCAGAGGACACATTCAGGGGAGAAGCCCTATGTTTGCAGGGAGTGCGGACGAGGCTTTACATGCAAGTCAGGTCTCATTGCACACCAGAGGACACACTCAGGGGAGAAGCCCTATGTTTGCCAAGAGTGTGGGAGAGGCTTTACCTCCAAGTCACATCTCATCAGACATCAGAGGACACATTCTGGGGAGAAGCCTTATGTTTGCAGGTGAAATGAATGAATCATTACCATTAAATCACATGTCAATAGCCATAAGAAGTGTACGGAACTTTACTCTCCCCAAGATTATAATTAGTACAGAAGTAACTGGTTACACAAACCCTCCAGTTTCATGATAAGAGATGAGATAGACAAACAGTTTCATGAGTGATGTGGAGATGTCAGCACCAATCTCCTTCATGCTTTTTTTGTCATCCTATTCTAAACTGTTTTGTCTCCATACAAATACGAAGCCTACATCCCTCATTCCCCTATCGCTGATATCGGTTTGGGAACAGCCATAAAGAACTCATACTCAGCCACAGAAATTCAACTCCTACAAATGTGTAAGTCTGGAGTCAGCCTACTTTGGTTACTGCCCAAGGAGGAGAATTTGAGACAGATTCACCAGGAAAGGGAATTCCTCGGACTCCTGGGAAGTGGGGCCTTTTCGCCTAATAGGCTCCCTAGCCTCCTCCCTTTGCTTCTCTTGGCTCTTCCCTAGTTTCCTACAACCTCTGGAGCCTCACAGGTGAACAGCAGGAAACGATGTATTCTCAACTTCTCTCTCCCTGCTTCCCAGTCTGTACAATGGAAATGAGAACTCCAGCCTTTCAGTTTGACATTCAAAGTTGAGTCAGCATAGACAGAATCTGTCAAGAGGATAGCTGAGATCACAAGTCCTGCTGAACCGCCTTCAGTGCCCATGTCTGCCAGGTCTTTAGTGCTGGACAAAGGGAGATAAGGACAGGGTAGCGGTGTGTAGCCAAAATCAGACTTTGAGCAAACCCCACTGCTTTTCCCACATAGACTCAGCTGCCCTGAGAAGGAAGCATGAGGTTGGGGATGTGCCTCCCTCCAGGTCACCCCCCTCCCACTGTCCCTGTGCAACCTCAGAGCCTCCTTAGCACAGGCAGGTGGTACCAGGAGTGACCTGTGAAACAAGACCCTCACCCACCCCTTGCTGAGAACTGACACTGAGAACAGCATCTGCCTGCACTAGTGTGTGAGGATAGATGGCAAGCCAGGGCAGGGAGGATGAGGAAGATGTGTCTCACCCACCAACTCAGCAGTCCTGAGCCTGGTCCAGTTCTATTGCCAGATGATCCAGTATCACAAGAAACACCATGCTAACACGTCAAATTTTAGGTATTGTTTCCACCATCTCAGAAAGAAGGCTTTGAAACTTCATCCCAAGGCTTAGAAGATGGGATGGGGTCCACAGCATTCAGGGAAAGGACCCATAAAACAAATTTGGCTAATTGCTTGCTTCTGACCACTATCTGTTACATGAGAGGGTCCCCAGTGCTCACAGAAAGAGCCCATTGGTAACTGGCTAACTGCCTCAACTTTAACTGCTGTCGTGCATCTGTTTCACAAGATGACCACCTGGGGTCTGAAGCCAGATCAGGATCTGGGCTAATGACCACCACACATACCTACGTTTGGGTAGTCATGTCCCCCATGGAAGCTGGCACCACCTTTACCCACCAATCAATATGTAAATTCTTTGCCCCCATCCCACCAACTATGTTAGTCCTCAGGACAAAGGACCTTGTGCTCTTGCACCCAAGTTCTTCCTTTCACTCCCATCTCAGCAAGACCTGTCCTCTTCCATGAGAATGTATCACTCGTAAACCCTGCTTGCACGCTAATACACGTGCTGATCTGTAATCCTTTACTGCGTTGGCAAGAAGAACCCAGTTTCTCCTGTGACAGGTGCACCCAATCTGCACATGGCATCCATGAAGCCAGCAACACAGCACCTTCTGCAATGCACTTTCCTCGTACCTGGATCCCACAGGGCTTCATACATCACTGACGCCATCTCAAAATTATTTATTGCATCTTTAAACTTGTTTGTGGAGTCAGATGGAATAATGGACATGCACAATGTTGGTCATTCCTGGCCACCCATTCCCAGATAATGTCCACAATGGCCCAGGAAGGCTTGAGGTGAGAACAGGGTGAACATTACATCTGCATGAGCAAGGGTGCTAACAGCTCCCAGAGGTCACACCTTTCTTAGAACCACAGCTGAGCAGTACAGAGAGATGGTGAGCAATTAGTGAGGACCCCATCATACCTTCTGCATGAGGGAGACCTAAGCATGACCTACCTTGTTCCTGCTGGAGTGGGTTCACCAAAGGGGAACACCCACCGCCATGACCTGGAATAATGACCTTTCTGTCCTCCCAGTGCCAGGCTTATCAAGAACAGCGTCTACATAAACTATGTGGATTTCAATAATAAATATCCTCCATTATGTTCTTTTATGCTTTTTGAAAGGAAGGTATCTTTCTTGGGTTTTGTTTCCTTTCCCTGTGTCTCCCCCACCACCGCAGCCCAGAGAGAACACCATAAACTCAGTATTCTGTGCCTTTCGGCATGGGCCATGGGAGAGGGGCAGAGTCCTGGTGTGATGCTGGCAGAGGGGCTGGGGCTGAAATACAGTGGGGAGGGGAACCCACAGGCTGCCACGTGATACTCGCCGCCCTCCCCAACCACGACAGACCCTGGAGCTCTCCCAGGAGGCTTAGCAATCCAAGATGAGTAGAGAAAGGTCTGTTCCCTCTCCCTCCCCTTCAGCAGCAAACCACATTCCTAGTGTAGCTGCCAGCCTCCAAGGTGTCCCCCAAATCCACATGCTGTCACCCCTGCCCTTGTACAGTCCCTCCACACAACTGGGCTGATCTATGTTGTAAAAATGGTGTGTGACTCTCAAAGCTAAGTCATAAACTGGCCCTTTTGTTTCAGCCTTGCTCACGTAGTTCACACCGTCTCAGACCACCTTGTGCAGGGAGCTGGGTGTTTACAAACCCCTCCCGCCCACCTGCCAGTGGCTGGCAGCCACCATCCTTGTTTTGAAGAGGAGGCTCCAAGAAGTAACTGCAGCCTGACATCTGCTGGATTCTGAGTCTCTTGCCCTTGCCCAGAAGCTGGTTGTTTAATGGAGAGGATGGTCCTTCTAGGTGGGTGCCGCAGGGGTTCCTCATTGCTCGCTGGGTAGCCGTGGGTGGATGAGCCAAACCTGCCTCTGATCCCCAGAGCGGAGCACCACTGTGTCTGTCTGCAGAGCGTGCCTGTGTACAGCCCAAGGGTTCAAGGTGACAACCTCCAAGGTGATGAGTTAAATTCCGCAGTGACAGCTGGACTCACACTCACTGACGCCAACAGCCACCCTCCCATCTCCAACCTGACCATGTCCAGCAGAAGCCAGCGTATGTCCTGTGATCTGTGTTCGCTGGTGGCTCGTGTGTCACTGTGCTGGGCCGCAGTGTCTCCCAGGCCCGTGGTCCTCGGCAAGGTGGCTCATTAGAACCCTCTGGGCCCCGCTGGGACACAACAACCAACCCTCTGTCCCAGGGCAAGGGCAGCCATCTCTGGTCTGGGCAGTAGCGCGAACGGGGAGACAAGGGCAGCAGGCAGAGTCCACGACAAAGTCTGGATGCGGTTGCTCTGGGGTCAGGAGAGGGGCTGTGACTCCAACCACAAATTCCCATCACAGTGGCGTCAAGGATGGGCACAGGCATCCTTCCTGTGATGGTCCAGCTGCCATGACACGAGGGCCTCCCTGTGGTAGGTGCTTGTCCAGACATCAGCCAGACCAGCCAAGTTCTCAGGTCTCTGCTCAGGGTCTTGGCTGACTAAGAAGAAACATCGGCTCCAGGCTACTGAGCAGCGTGTGTTGCGCGTTTTACCCGAATGGTCTCAAATCTGTGAGGCAGAAACGCCTTCAGCCACATGCCCAGAAATGTCAGCAAGATGGTTCAAGAGCCCGACTGCACTAAGGCTCCGTCACACAGTCCAGGCCCAGAGTCACGGCTGCCAGGCAGCCCGGCAGCAGCACCAGGCACACAGCTTCAGCTGTCTTTCTGCTCCATCTTCCTGGGCCTGTGTTTTGTCCTCCTGGTAGCAAGGGACTCCTGCACTTCCAGCATTACGCTCGTCCAGTCCCAGGGACAGGGAGGGCTTGTTACAGTTGGGAAGCCCTCCCCACTCTGGATGAAGCCACAGTTTGTGTCCTGTGATCCCAAGACAGAGATGCCAGGACATAGAGAGAGAACGGCAGGGTTTGGCCCTTATTCCCTGTGACAGAAATGTGAAGGCCTGTCTGGTCCCGAGCAGTAAACCTAGCACTGCCCCCAAGGTGGCAAACCGATGTCGGGGTCTCACCTGGGGCTGTCGGGCATTCCAGCTGGGCTGTACTGAAGACTGCACAGGCCTGGCTCAGGATGGAGAAATTTGCTCCTCTCCAAAACACAGTCAGAGGGGCTGTGACAGGGAGGTGGTGGCGGGGCAGGGTGCTGGGAGGGGGCGGGTGGGGAGGGACTGGCAGCAGGAGACATTCCAGGCCTGACTTCTGCCTCTATTCCCAGCGCTGCAGGGCTGAGGGCCACAGTCAGGGCCTGAGGTTCTGCAATCTTGGTTGCTGCTGCCTCCTCCCCCTGCCAGTGGTACACCTGGGGTCAGGGCTGCAAAGTGTTCAGCCCCCGCTGGCAGGATCGGTGCTCCTTGTGTGACTGGACTCTGGGTCTTGGGGTGGGATGAAGCTGCTTGTCAGCTAGGAGCCTAACCCCTGGCTCCCAGCCCTGCCCCTGCCAATGCCCCTGACTGTGGTTTGTCTCCACCAAGAGTCTCACTTGGGTGTCTTGGTATTTGGTTTCTTTCTTCTTCGTAAGTGTCATTTGCAAAACTCTAAACGCCCACCGTTACAGCTTTGGACTGGAAAGAGCAAAAGTAAAATAATACAAATAAAAAAAACACACACCAATAACCAGCCCTGGCTGGTGTAGCTCAGTGGATTGAGCACGGGCTACAAACCAAAAGGTTGAGGTTCGATTCCCAGTCAGGGCACATGCCTGGGTTGTGGGCCAGGTCCCTAGTAAGGGATGTTCCAGAGACAGCCATACACTGATATTTCTGTCCCTCTCTTCCTCCTTCTCTTCCCCTCTCTCTAAAAATAAATAAATAAAATCTTCAAAAAAAAATAACCATATTGTGCTATAAAGCAAACAAATTTCCACTGAATTTCCATTGGAAACAAATTTCCATTGAATAAAATTATATAAGGTATGTTACTTGCTCTCATTGCTAATAATCTAGAAATCAGGAACAGAAGGTAACTAGAAAGTCCTTTTATTTATATGTTATAAAATACACTTCTAAATAACCCCCCCAAACAAATCACAATTTGTGCTAGAAATAACTTCAATTGAGTGATGATAAAAATACTGCATGGCAAAGCCAGATCATTCAGGTTCCACAAACGGTCAAGGTCAGTGGTTCTCAAGCAAAGTGATTTTGCCCCCAGGGGGACATTAGGTAAAACAGGGACACATTTTAGACTGTTATGAGGGCTGAGGTGAGGGAGGGTGTTACTGGCCAGGATTGAATAGTGGTAATGGATGCTAACAAGCACCTACAATGCAGGGGAAAAAAAAAAAAACAAGGAGAAAGAATTATTGGCCCAAAAGATCCGCAGTACTGTTTCCAGGAAGACCCAAGTTAGGGGAGTTAGGAGGCTTCCCCTCCTTGGTTGTTGTCCTGCTCAAAAGAATGGATTCAGGCAAGAGACAACAAGCACAGTTAAAGTGAGGTGGCAGGTTTATGTGTGAAATGCACTTGACAGGAACCTGCAAGCTTGCACCCAGCTAGTCTGAGTGCCCCGCCTGCTGGGGTTTCAGGGCCTTCATGCTCGCAGCAAGCTTCCAGGCTTCCTCTCCCAGCCCTTCTACTAACCTTGGGATTAACATACAGTCTCAAAGGCTTCCTTTCCCAGATGGAGAAAACAGTACACAGAATTTCAAAGGCTCCCCTCCAGCTGCTGGTCTCTCTTGTGATCTCTGGAAATCTTACCTGACCAGCTCAGGACTGCTGAATTACTGGGTGGGACATGTTCCCATTCCCCTCTCCACCTGGGTCTGCTTTCTATCCTGCTTAGCAGTGCTGAGACGAGAAGCCCTGCTCTGCCTGGAACTCAATGATGAAGGGTCCACCAGGATGGAAATCGCACATCACTTTGCTGCCTAGATCTGAAGCAATGACTCTCTTTTCATAGACAGCATACACACTGAGACCCAAAGAACAGCAACAACAACAACAACAACAAAAGCTCACCATCTTGCAAAGATTGGCAAGTGTCCTAGGCTGAGAAGACACCCACAAAAAGGAGGCAAAAAGGTCTGACACCGTAGGAGACAGAAGCACACTGTGATACGCCATGGCTCACATCTGAGGGTCACTGCTTCTTCTCATTGCCCGTACATCACTCTTCAACAGCTATTCTACAACATAACTAGAATCAATAATCTTAGTCTTTCAGTTCCCGGAATTCACCATCTAAAATTTCCCTCTTGAAAATGTGGACATTTGCCATATTACAAGTTCCTTAGATTACCTACAAGGGGCACAATTTCACTTACAAGATACTTGTGATTTCTGAGTACTAGAACACCACGCATCTAGGCCCCAACTCATTGAAAATGCTAAGAATGCTGTTACTACTTTATTTGGTCACTAATAAACTTACAACTAACAAAAATAATTTTTCTAACCCTTCACATTACTTCTTCATGTTTTCTGTCAAGCTTCAGATATTTTTATGTTACATATAACCAAACTAATGTGATAATTATTATTACATGATAGCTTACTTACCTTGAAACTCATTAGAATCAACTTTTACATTATTATCAATAATGAAATTAAGTAATATGTAAGACAAATTGCCTGCATAATTAAATATCCTTTATATACAAAAGAGTAAGTTAAAGATGTAATTTTTACAAACACCCAATAGCAACAAAACTGGTAAAATGCCTGGGAATCAACAAGAATGTGTAAGATCAGTAGGAACCAATTCATAACATGCTACCCAATAAAAGACACCTGAACAACACCGACTGTGGTAGCTCAGTGGTTTGGGTGCCATGCCACAGATCTAAAGGTCACCAGTTCGATTTCTGGTTGGGGCACATGCCTGGGTTGAGGGTTCAGTCCTCAGCTGGGGGTGTGTGAGATGCAACTGATAGATGGCTTTTTTTTTCTCTCTCTCTTTCTTTCTCCCTCCCATCCCCTCTCTAAAGTAAACAAATTTTTTTTTTTCAAAAAGACACTTGAACAACAGGAAAGTAACAGCATGTTCTTGGATAAAAAAAATAACGATCACAATTTCCCACAGTTACCTATAAATATAATACGATCTAGATTAAAATATCAGCAAAAAATTATTTTTATTCCTCACCTGAGGACATGCTTATCGATTTCAGAGAGAAGGGAAGGGAGGCAGAGATACATCGATGTGAGAGAGAAACACCAAAGGGTTGCCTCCCCACTGGGGACCAAACCCGCAACCAGGCATGTGCCCTGACTAGAGCTTGAACTACAACCTTTGGTTTATGGAATTATTATGGGAGAAACTCCGTTCTCCTTGCTGATGCAGTAAAGAATTACAGATGTCTATCTGTCTATTAGTGAGCAAGCAGGATTTACTAGTGATATGTTGTCATGGAAAAGAATGGGCCTTGCCAAGGTGGGGGTGAAAGGCATAGATTCCAGGCCGGGCAAGGTAAGAGTGGCAACAGGCAAGGACAAGGGTGTCAAGAGCCTCAGGTCCTTGGTCCTGAGGACTTAAGTAGTTGGCAAGATGCGGGTAAAGAACTTACATATTGATGGGTGGGTAAAGGTGGTGCCAGCTTCCATGGGGGACGTGACTACCCAAACTCAGGTACGTGTGGGGGTCTGTTAGCCTGAATCCTTATCTCACTCCAGACCCCATTTGTTCCTCTTGTTTTGGAACAGATATGTGACAGAAGCCTGTTAAAGCTGGGACAGTTACCCAAAATTATTTACAGGCTCTTTCTATACACATTAGGGACTGCCTTTTAAAACAGATGATGACCAGAGGTAGGCAAGTAACCAAAGCTGCTTTGTGGCTTCTCCTTTGGGCGCTGTGGACCCCTCCCCCAGAGTTTCCTCCTGACTATCTCCTGCCTCAAACCCAGGCATGTGCTCTGACTGGGAATGGAACTGGTGACCTTTTGGTTTGCAGGCAGACAACCAGCCCACTGAGCCACACCAGTCACAGCCATTGCCTGAGTCTTGCATGTGGCTTGACCATGGATCAAACCTGCAACCTTGTCCCCCACTCAAAAAAAAAAAAAAAAAAAAACTGTAGAGATATAAAAAACTTCACATGAGGTGAGCCCTGGCTGGTGTGGATCAGTAGGGTGAGCACGAGCTTGAGAACCGAATGGTCATGGTTGAATTCCCAGTCAGGGCACATGGCTGGGTTGTGGGCCAGATTCTCAGTTTGGGGTGTGTGAAAGGCAACCAATCAACGTATCTCTTACACACATCAACACATCTATGTTTCTGTCCCTCTCTTTCCCTCCCCTCCCCTCTCTCTAACAACAAATAAATGAAATCTTTTAAAAATAAACTTAACATGAGCAGCAAAATCGGATTCAACATTTAGGGATGATCCACTATACCCAACGTTTCCTTCTGATCTACACCCAGGTGTTTTCCCAACGTGAACACCAGATGGCAGAAGAGAGGCGCACTTGGAACGTTTTTTCAGTGATCATATTGTACCGTAAAGCAAGTTTCAACAAACTTCAAAAATTAAAATTATGTAAAGCTTATTGTTGGCATTAATTGCACTTAATCTAGAAATCAGTAACAACAGGTTACTAAAAAGTCCTTCTTTTTCAGAGTGATGAAATGCACGTTTAAATAACATTGGATTCCACATTCCTAGATGATCCACTATACCCACAACTTTTCCTGCGGACCTGCACTGAGTTATTCCCAAATTGAACACCAGATGGCAGCAGAGAAGCACATTGGTGCTATGAAGCAAATGTCAACAAACTTCAAAGGACTGAAATTATATAAAACAACGTTTCTTGCTCTCATTACATTTAATCTAGAATTCAGTAACAGAAGGTAACTGGAAAGTCCTTGTATTTAGAAGTTTTGAAACCCACTTCTAATTAATCCCCAAATAAGTCACTATTGCAGTCGGAAAATAATTCGAACTGAAAGGCACTACGTACCAAAAGCTACAGGGAGACGTGCTGTCTTCAGTGCGCACGGTAAGAAAGGACGGAAGCTGGTGCTCCAGCGGCTGTGAACCCACACGAAGGACCCCGCGTAGTGAGTCCAATCCAGAGAATGTAACAGAAAGGAAATGTACAGGTGCATACAGATGTCTGGGAGGGTATACACTTACAGTGGTGGCAGTTAATGTTCCTTGGGGCAGGATTTTAATTAACTTCATTTTTCTGTATAATTTAAGTAGGCTGCAACAAACAAAGCCATTTTCATTTTAGGAAAAAAGTACCAGAGAAAAACATGGAATAGTTTTATAGCATTATAAATAATTCTATATAGACTATTTGTAATGATTCAATTATAATAATCTAGACTGTTGTGGGGACACCAGAAGCCTTTTCTTTACTCATCCAGCCGGGTCTCTTGACAGTCAGCAGGAAAATTCTAACCGTTTAGCCCAAAATGGCTCCTTTCTCAGTTGCACTTCTTCGTGTGCGTTGCAGCAGTTCTGATAGAGGAAACTCCTGACCTTTTGGTCCCTAACAGTGATGTGAGCCTGGGTCTGCCATTTACAAGCTACATTCATTTGGATATGGAAGAAGCCTCCTAGGGTCTTTGCTTTGTCAATTGTAACATTTCTCGTTTTTATAGCTTACAACACTTACCACTGAAGTACCTAGACTTCAGACTCGGCTTTGCCTCCTGAGAGCCTGTGAGGCTGGCCCTGGCAATGCTCAGCGAACTGGGACCAGAAGTCATGCGCTCCCAAAGCTGGTACACGGTCTACGCAAAGTGCTCATGAGAAGTGAGCGCCCACAGGAATGGCTCACTCACACAGAGACCTCACACTCCTACCGCACGGAGTCCGAGCGCCCTTTGCAGCTCCTCACAGACCGGCTGCAGCTGCTCCCTGCCCCTACTCACTTCAAACACCCCCCATCCACCCCCATCTACCCCCCACTCACCTAATTTCCCATGGGATGGCCTCACCCTGGACATTTCATTTCAACCTAGCAGTTGGTTTGACACTAAGGGCAGGGAGAGTGTGGGCCTACAGACAGGGTCCCTAACCCTAAAGCTAACTTTGACCCTGACCCTAACCTTAACCCTAACCTACCATTTACGGAACACTTTGGATGAATACCGCCCTTTTGAGTGGCAGGTGGTGGTTCCATTCCTTTGCCCCCCATCTCTCCAGTTCCATGTTAATGTAAAGTATCAACTGTTCATCCACCCTCACAGTTTGTCTTGGAAACATAAACATAATTTCCTTATGTTTCCAAAGAAAATCCCACATGGAAATGCTGTCAAGAATGGTGGCTGGTTTTTTTTTCCTGCTTCACTGGTGTGGAACCCAAACACCAAAATAATGACTGTAACCACCCTGGTGCAATGATTTTCCACAATTGATTTGGGTACTTTGAGTACGTGGCCTGTCTCCCGCGTGGCCTCACATGGTCTGTCCTCAGCGAACATCTGGACTTGATGGCTCTGCACTGCATCTGGTCCGTTTGCCCCTGGGGCATCTTCGCGTGAGAAACCTCCCCCACGAAAGGCTGCAAACCACTCCCAACATGTTCGATCTGTCACAACACCTTCTCGTACATGCCACACATCTTTTCTTCTGTTTACTGGCATTTTCGCCCTTCTTAAAATACCAAAGCCTAATGTACCGAAAATATTACTATGTTCATCCACCTTCAATATGAAAATGGCCACACACTCAACAATTTTGATAGGTTTTTCTTAACTCACGTTGATACAGCATTTGTCATGATATAGTATAATAAAATGGATTTGAATGAAGTTAAAGACAAGTACGTGAACCAGAGCCACATGACGGGGGTGGGCAGATGGGGGATGAAGGGAATGGTGGGGGCCAAACTGACTTTTTGGCCAACCGGGTGTAAAGGATGATTCGCCCAGCCTCATAGCACAGATCACGTAGAGTGCATATTTTGCTCTCATAGCACTTAAGCTGGAATTCACTGAAAGTGAGTGACTGGAAAGTTCTGTCATTTGGTACTTATGAAATAGACTCATAAATAACCTCCAAAATGAACCACTATTTGAGTTACAAAATAATTTGAGCTGAATAATTCTAAAAATACTACGCACCAAAACTTCAGAAAGAAATCTTCACCCTTAAATGCACATGTTAGAAACAGAAGCGGAAATGCACAGGTTCTGCACCTGCACGAGGAACCTGAAACGGCAAACAAAGTCCAGGCACCGGGGAGGAAACAAGCCGGCAGACGTGGCTGGAGGGACACGCACATAAAATGATAGCGCTTTTGTTGTTTAACCTCTGGGTGGAAAATTTTGCATA
The DNA here is from genome assembly GCA_004027475.1 of Anoura caudifer. NCBI lineage: Eukaryota > Metazoa > Chordata > Mammalia > Chiroptera > Phyllostomidae > Anoura > Anoura caudifer. The sequence continues at coordinate 13,952 of PVKU01014408.1, forward strand.
AATTTTACTTTTCTCATTATTCAAGGAAGCTGCAACAGACAAAGCCAATCACAAACAATTTTCAAGCACACTTGGAACTTTTAAAAACCTCACTTTATTATGCTACAAAGCCAGTTCCAACAAATTTCACATTAGACACACTTATTCCTCCCTTTGCCCCTAATCTGGAAACCAGTCACAAGGTGCCCGGACAGTCCTTACATTTAGACGTTTTCAAATGCACCTGGAAATACCACTGCCATCAAAAGCCACTGATACTCCATTGGAATCAACCACTTTTCCTGCTGACCTGCACGAAGGTGTCATTCCCCAAGACGACCACGAGATGGCAGCAGAGGTGCACACTCAGAACACATACTGTGCCATGGGCCTGGTCACAAGGTTCCTTCGGTTTTTACCGTGAGATGCAACGGCAGGCACATTTTTCATTTTCCCCAGCAACGTGACTAGACAGCACATTGACCGCTCTGTTCCACCGCCCTCTGCCATCTTCCAGGCTACTGCACCATTCCATCTTCCCACAACAGTTTACGTTTTGGAGCAGAGAAACCTCCCAGGTGCCATTCCACAGAATGGAGAAATTTTTCTCCATTAAGAGAATTTTGGAAAGGCTGAAATAAGTGGCAGTCCAAAGGTCCAGGGTGGGTGAGTGCTGCGGATGAATCGGAACAGCCAGGCTGCAACCGTCTTTTCCTGGTCACCACAGAGACACGTGTGTGTTCTCGCCTTACCCTGTCTGAAGGTTACGTGTCTCGTGCTGACAAAGTCAGGACTCTTTCCCTCAGGTGGTGCTTTCCCTGGGTCTGAGGCGGAGCAGCGCTTGTTGGAAGTAGCCGCCTGGTCTCTGGTGAGGAGCTCCCGCCACGGGACTCCCTGATGACCCCACCGTTTACACAGCGTCGCCCCTTTGGATGCAGACCGCCCTTCGGAGTGGATGGTGGTGGTTCCCTCCGTGTGCCCACCATCTCTCCTGTTCCACATTAGTGTCAAATACCAACGGTTCGTCCTTCCTCCCCAATTTGTCTTGGAATTGGAAGGTTTTCCTTACATTTCAGTAGAGAATTGCATTGGAAATGCAGTCAAGAAGGGTCCCCCCTTCTCCCTGCTTAACTTCTGTGGAACCCAAACATCAAAGCAATTAACCTGACCATGCTGGTGCAGACGATTTTCTATGCTATTGATTAGGGTACTTTGAGTCTGGCCCCTGCTCCCGCGTGCCGTAACGCGGTCTGTCCTCAGTTACCGTATGGACCGGGTGGCTCGCCACTGCAGCTGGTCTGTGTGACCCAGGAGGCAACTGCACACGAGAAGTCTGCAGCACGAAACTTCACAATCCACTTCTGACACGTCCGGTCAGTCACACACCACAAACTTTTTTTGCATTTCAGTTGTGTTTTCACCTTTCTTGAAATGGCAAAGCCTAATGTGCCAATAATGTTGCTGTGCTCATCCATCTTTAATACGAAAATGGCCACACAAATATTCACCAGTTCTGGTCAGTTTTTTTAATGCACACTGATATGACAACTGCTACAATAAAGTCCAAAAAAAAGGTTATTAAATGAGATTAAAGACAAGTCATGGGCCCTGGCTGGTGTAGCTCAGTGGACTGAGCACCAGACTGCAAAGCAAAGGGTCACTGGTTCAATTCCCAGTCAGGGCACATGCCTGGGTTGTGGACCAGGTTCCCCAGTGCAGGGCACATGAGAGTCAACCACACACTGATGTTCCTCTCCCTCTTTCTCCTTGCCCTCTGTCTAAAAATAAATAAAATCTTAAAAAAGAAAGACAAGTCATGTTATCAACTGCAACCCCATCCCCTATCCCTAACCATGAACCACACCACGCACCAGACACCAGACTGGGTGTCCGAAGCCTGTTCCTGACTCCAGATGCCTGGCTCTGGACATCATACCACAGAGAACACTGTGTCCTCCTATTTAAACCTGTAAACCCTTGCAACCTAAACATCTAATGTCTAAAAACATAAACCAGGTTTACATTTTTAAAAAGTTATATTAAGTCAAGCACAGTAAATGATGCAATGATGACACACATTAGACATGAGATGCATGAGGCTGCTGCTGGCATATCATGGCATACTCTTCCAAAGCAAAACCAATTAAAGTCATGAGTACATGGGATGTCCTCCTGATTAAAAAATTCTAGGCGGCAGGAGAAGCTATTCGCAGAGTAAGAAGGCCACCCACGGAATTGAAGAAAAAGGTTGAACTTTATACTTTTGATAAGACTCTCATTACCACTACAAAGAACTTTATAACTCATCAATGGAGAGATATCTATATTTTTAAAGAACTTGAATAGTCCCTTGTAGAGAGAAGACATGAGTACGAGTGGTAAAAAAAATCAGAGAGCATGTTCAATGCCTGCATCGCCGTGCAATACCCGTCCCAGTCACTGCGAAGGCTACGATGAGAAAGCAGAACTGAGAAATGTTCCTGATCAAAAGCAAAAATGAGAAAGATTGACCAATTCTTTTCTCAGTGTAAAATGTTGCAGAGCTTATATAAAATAGTTTGGCGTTTCCTCTAAAAATTACCCTACTGTGTTCAATAACTCCACTTTGAAATATATATCTGAGAAATTAAAAATATGTTATAACAAACTTATACAGGATTATTCATAACAGCACTGTTAACAACAACTGAAAAGTAGACAGTATTCAAATGTCCGTCCACAAGTAAATGAATATACAAAATTTGGTCATTCTGTCACCGAAAAGGCGGGTTTGCCCTGGCAAGGACTCGTGTGTGTAGATTCTTCACTTCCTGCAGTAAAAATGTCACAACACAAAACTAGGGAGTTTTGAGGGTTTGTATATTAAATCCAAGGAGGGTGAAACAAAGGGCTTCAGATAGAAGAGGCACAATCACAGCAACAAGAGTGACCACGGGCGGAGCTGCTTCTTCAGAAACAGAAAAGTTAGACACAAAGAACGTCCTTGGAGACAGGATCAGGGGGTGAGCCAGGGACGAGCTGCAATGGCCCACTGCTCCCCTGGCTGCAAGTCCCAGGAACCTTTGGAGACGAGGAGAAACAAGGTGCAGATACACAGCAAATAAGAGAAGGGAAGGCGCATGTGTGCTCAACAAACAGTGCACGTGGGGTCCTTTGTCTTTACGGTTTTACCTGTTTTCTAACATTGAGGACTTCGGAGGAGGTCTTACAAGAGTCATCTCCACAGAACACTCAGCTTTCCAGGGGTGCCCTTTGAGGTGCTGATGCAACAAGGCGAGCAGACAGAGCGATCAGGGTCCTTCTCTCTGGTGAATTTCCCCTTCAGAAAAGTCACCAGAGAAGGGCTGGGACTGAGGTGGGTCCTCCCCTGCATGGTCTGGAATGTCTGGACCATTTGCTGTCAAAAGTCCTCGGTTAAGGAAGTTAAGATCCTCATATGTATTACCCAGCTATAAATTGCTAGGCCTTATTTAGCTACCAAGCTCAGTTTTCCCATTCCATTACCAAGGAATTTTCCTACATTTTTTTATTAACCTGGCTCAACTCCATACACTTGGGGACTCATATTAGCATTGAATTTCACACCATGATCATCTGTTAACAGACACCACACACCAGAGCCAAACTCAGGATCCTGGACACAGACCTTTGACTCTGCCACCTGGACCCTTGAGTGGACCCAAATCAAAACCTGGATTCTAGGCTCAAAGCCCCAAACCCAAAGCCATGTGCCCTCACCTGAGACAGACCATGAGGTCCAAAGGCCAAACACCAGATGCCAGGGATTGACATTGGACCCTTATAAATCCAGATTCCATGCACCAAAACCTAAAGCTTCATCTGCACATGACCTCGCATGTGAACCCAGGACACAAAGCCACATCCTAAGAGGTACAAGACTCCGGACACACAACCAAATCCATTTGGACTCTGAAGCACAGGCCCTGGACACAGGATGCAGATCTATAACCAAGATGCCATGGCCAGAATTTGGAGTTGGGGCCAGACACCGGCCCCCCATTGCCAGAGGCCAGAGGCAGGAACTGAACCAGATCTTTACACTGTAAACAAACCTGTGATTCAATAAGATAAAACCCATGTATCTCCAAATGCAAACTTCAAAATTTTACCAAACCCAGCAGCAATAGGCCAAAACACAGAGTGAACAAAAAGGATGCTGACCTTGGAGGGCAGACATCCATGATCTCAAAGCTGCACCAGGCTCAGGAGTTCTCACTGTCTCAGCATTCAGTCCACACTGCCGGCTTTTCAAAACTGTGGGGGATTAAAAGTAATTATTTTCTATAGACCTTGTCGGCTCTAACACCTGGGATAATAATCAAAATAACATAATCAGATCAATACAAGACATTCTTCGTTTTATAGGTGCATGAGTGCAGATGAATAGCAGACAGGCCAGGACATCGACACGGGAAGGACAGCCAGGCAGCTCACAGACTGACTCGGTCGAGGCATCGACAGAGACGGTGCAGAAGTGCGGCTGGGACATTAAGCTAGAGGGGACCTAGTCACAATCACTATTTTGGCAAGGCTGGGACATTAGCATGGTGGGGACATGAACACGGAAGGGACATTGATGCTGACAGGATATCGACTCACACGGGAACTTGGACCACAAAGACGTGGACACGGCTGAAACATGAATTCAGGTCTGGCCCACAAGAGGTGCCTAATTACCTGACGTAAAGACACTGCCATTGTACGTGGGGGAGAGAAGGAAAAATGAACTACAAAGTCCGTTTATAGGAAAGTAATAACATCCATGACCAAGTGCCATTCCAATCAACATTCTCAGATCATTCACTGCAGCTGACAACCTTTCCTGCTGGCCTGCACTAAGATGTTCTTCCCAAGAAGCACTTGAGACGGGAAGAGAGCCACACTTAGAACATTTCGCTAAGTGACCATAATGAGTCATAAAGCAAGATTAAACAAATCACAAAGAACTAAAATTACATAGAGTATAATTCTTGCTATTGTTGCTGTTAATGTAGAAATTGGGAATAAATGGTAATTAATAGGTCCTTACATTTAAAAGTTAGGAAATGCACTTCTAAACTACATTGCAACCAACAGTCGTTGATACTCCACTGGAATCAACCACTTTTCCCGCTGACCTGCACTAAGGTGTCATTCCCCCAAATCTCCATGAGATGGCAGCAGAGATGCACACATGGAACATTTTGAACCTGACCGCACTTAACTACAGAGCGTTGCAACACTTTAACAGCTTGAAACTGTATAAAGTATGTTTCTTACTCTCATTGCAGTTGACCTAGAAACGAGTAACAAAAGGTAATTAGAAAGTTCTTATACGCAGAAGCCATGAATACACTTCTAAATAATCCCCCAAATAAACCACATTTAGAAAATACTTTGAAATGAATGATAATAAAAATACCAAAACCGACAGCAAACTGCACAGTCCTAGGCAGTGCGTGCTCTAGGAAAAGAGAAGACCTGAGGATTCACGGAGCTGGCACCCATCTGAAGGGCCTGCCGTGGCAGAATCCAGAGAGAGCACAGCAGATAAAGGCAATGTTCACTTACCGGTGCCTGAAGGGGTAGATACTCACAACTAGAACAGTTTTTACTTCTTGGAGCAGGATTTCACATCAATTTTATTTTTCGGTGTTGTCCCACCCAGGCTGCTCGAGGTCGCTGGGGGCAGGGACCTGCCCTGACTGTGGTGGAACTCAAGGACCTGCACTGGCCCACCCTGACCCAGCCCCTCTCTGATGAGAGCTGTGGAACTTCCTAGAACCTTCTAGAAGGCAGTGCCAGGCTACCCCTGCTTATGAGCACATCCAGACTTACAGGGTCGATGTCAACAAGTTGTGCTCTGACTTTTCAACTAAGAGAAAAAGGACAGAAAAGTTTCACTGTTGGGGCAGCTCACGCCAGGTGGCGTCCCAGTGCCAGCTGAGGGGCCTCGAGCAGGGGCACCTGGTACCTGCAGGACGCTGGCCATGACTCGGTGTGTGTCGTGAATGAGGACAAGGTTGCCCCTGCCCTGGGGTCTCCCTGAAGTCCACCCTGGAAACAGGCGAGGCCCAGCCAGGAAGGTCAGGGCGAGCCCCCAGCTGGAGGGGAGGACGGTGTAACCGCCCCCATCCGCCACGCCCACTGCCCAGGGCGCAAGAAAGTGGGTTCTCTACCCTTCACTAGGAAGGTCACCAGAAATCAGGAATCTGCTCACGTTTCAGTCCCCCCAACTTTGGCTGAACTAACAGCAGTTGCAGCTAAAACGTGTCTGCCTTCACTCCTCTCTGAGACCTTTCAGATATTCAGTATCACTGTTACCACTCTGGATTCTGAAACTAGTTATTACCACTTTCGGTTGTATTTAATTAGGTCCAGCCTGGCCATTCAGGCTACACAGGGGCTCAGCTGTGGGCTCAGGTGGGGGGGTCAACTGTGGGCTCAGGGGTGCGGGGGTCACGTGTGGGGTCATTAGTGGCTCAGGTGTGGACTCCGGTGCAGGCTGTGCGGTGAGTCCCAGGCACGCCCCCACCCTGTACGTCAGCAGCATCACTGAGCTTACCAACAATGTTACCACGCTCCCCAGGGAAGGCAGCCCGGGGTGGGGGGCGGGCAGGTCTGCCCAGGGGCCTCTGAGCCTTGTCCCCATCCTGTGCAGAGCTACCCGACCCCGAGACTTGGGGGCAGAGAGGGTGGAACCTCCTTTTCTCTGACCCGGATACCCAGCCCTTCCCACCTGGAGGACCAAACTCCTCTGCAGGAGAAACAAGAAAGGACCGGAGGAGCAAGTGCCACCAGGCAGCAGCCCCAGTGGCCGCATGGGGCACTTGCCTTGGTGTCCCTCAGAGACCCTCGGGGACAGGTGCAGGTGGAATGTCTGCAGAGAGGAGCCCGGGGTCATGCGCACAGGGCCGTCCAAGGCCACAGTGACAGCCCAGGGGGCCAGGCTCAGGGAGGCCACGCGCCCCCTCTGCGGTCCCAGCTCTCAGAGATCCGGGGAGGGCCCCATGGCCAGGGTCTCTGGTCAACCAGATGTCTCATCTAGGAAGTCACTCTTTCTACAGGGACATGAGCTCCCAGACACCACCAGACCCGTAAGTGAACGTGGGGCTGCCGGGCGGGAGGCAGGAGCACTGAGCTGATCGCCCCTGAGTGGGGCAGCCCGGGCGTGGGTGGCATCTGCCTTTGCAAGCCCCGTGGGGCTCCGAGCAGAAGCGGCGTGTGCTGACCCAGTGAAAGAAACTCGGTGGCACGTGCCTGCATCGAAGCCCGGGGGCGGGGTCTGCCAACAGACGCGCTCTGACCGGTGGGCGCCTGTGGGCCACGGGCAAGGACGCTGCAGCTGGGGCCGGGCTGTAGAACTCGGACGGGCGGCTGACGGGCCACCTGCTGGGGGTTAGGGCCGCGCAGCCGTGAGCCCCCGCCGCAGGTGTCCCACCGTTTAAGGCTCCTGGGAGGCACCCCCTCCCGGGCCGGGTCCCCCAACACGGCGGGCGGCTCTGGAGGGAAGGACGTTCCCTGCTGCTCCCACCGCTGCGTCCCTGTCTCCAAAGCCAGCGGTGACCCCTGCGGGGACTGTGCGCAGGGACAGCTGCTGTCCCCAAGGAGGGCGGGACGCCAGGTGCCCCAGGGAGGTTCGGGGTCGGAGAAGGGGCCCTGCTCCGGGCGCGGTTCCCGCCTCCCCGCACGCGGGCCGGGAGCTCGAAGTCGGCGATGACAAGCCCGGAGCAAGGACGTGGTCGGCTCCGCCAGCCGTTGCCCAGCGGCGTCTGTGTCTGAAGAGCCGGCCTGCGCCTCCCAGCCGTCAGGAGGGACCCCCTGGCACCCAGGGCCGGCGCGTTAATGCCCGCACCGCCTGCGCTGTCCCCAGGAGCCAGTGAGTGACCCTAGGGACCCCCCCCCCGCCCACCACCGCAACCCCTCACTGGGGGCCGCAGGTGAGGTCCTCGCCCGCTCCCAGGTGCCGAGAACTGGGCGCAGCCGCTGGGCAAGGCGTCTCTGCAAAGCCGGGGGCTCCGTGTTCCAGGTGCGAGGGGCAGGCCAGCCCTGGGCTGCGGGCCGACACCCTCCTCAGGACGCCCTGTGAGCGCCGCGGGTGCTGGAGAAACGCTGCGCCGGGTTCTGCGTCCGGTCTGCAGGTCTGGTGAGGCGCTGCGTCCCCTGTGTCTCCATCTCCCCAGGAACCACCCCCCCTCCCCCCCAGCCCCTGGTCAGACCGCACCGCCCCCTCCGCGATAACCCTAACCGTCTGGGCGCTGTCGCCGCAGACCGCGGGGACCACGTCCCGGGGGGCGGGAAGACGCTGAGGCAGGGGCCCCAGGAGGCGGGCAGACAGAGCGCAGGACGGCGGGGCGCACGGGGTCCCCGCTGTCGCTGTCGGAGCGGAGGGGCGAGTCTGCAGCTCCCCGCAGACACTGGGCTCTGACAGCCTTGTGCAGTTTTGGGTTCGGGACGGGAAAAGCCTACTCAGAGCGTCACAGGTTAATCTCTTCGGTGCCAGTGGGTGGTCCGGGTCCGTGGGCGGGACTCGGGGAGCTCAGGAGACGGAAGAGTCCACGGAGGGGCCAAATGCGTTCTCCCGGATTCCCTCTTCAGCGCTGGTTTTCGGGTTGCACAAGGAACCGACGCTCAGTCGAAAAACTTCACGGTGGGCTGAACAGTGAGACAACGGCTGCCGACCACCTTGCTGCCTCCCCGGAGCGCAACCGACGCACTGTTTGCAGACCATCGCTGCAGAAAACCCTCACCCACCCGTTGAGGTCAAGGTGGTGGGTGCGCGCTGCTATTTTTAAAACCTTCTCAGACTCGGGGGTTTCTTGGGATCAGCCACCAGGAGGAGGCGTTCCTGCCCCTGTCGGCACCGCAGTCTCGCAGGGAGGGAGCCGCGCACAGGAGACGCCGAGCGGCCCTCCCCACTTCGGGACCAGGGCGGAGGGACGCGCGCCCGCAGGGACGGAGCTGACGCCCAGCGCCGGGCACCAAACCCACACGAGAGGCAGCGGCAGGAGCCACCTGGGCGGCGCCCCGAGTCGCACCGCAGGACGCCACCCCCAGAGGGGCCCCAGTTTGGCTGAGAAGCGCCTGAAAAGTCAACTCTGTCCGAGGGGAATGTGACTCTGCCGCTAACTCTTCCCACTCAGACTTCTGATGAAAAGGCCCCGACGGTCGCCCGTCCACTGCGCACCTGCCTTCAGGTGTCTTCTCGCTGGGCCCACGCTGGCTCTCCAGGCCCTTTACCTGCTGCTTCTCGCCGCCGCG